>RJWM01011889.1:0-58333 GCA_004363535.1 Dasyprocta punctata | reverse complement strand
AGAGAGAGAGAAAGAGAGAGAGAGAGAGAGAGAGAGAGAGAGAGAGAGAGAGAGAAGAGAGACACAGACACAGAGGGAGAGAGGGAGAGAGGCAGAGACAGAGACACAGAGACAGAGACAGAGAGAGGGAGAGAGAGAAGAACCACAGATCTCCCCCGAAGCCTAAACCTACGAGCCTGGCATCTGAACGCCACCCACTTTCGGGACCGTCTTGCGCGCCGAATCCCAGGCGCCCGGAGCCCGGCGCCCCCGCACCGTCCTCGCCCGGAACGCGCAGGTGAGGCTCGGGTCCGCGGGGCGCAGGCGGCCAAACCCGCGGCCGCGGCGGAGGGGGCGGCGGGGCGGGGCGTCGGGAGCGCGCGCTGGGCAGGGGGCGCGCGGCGCGGGCGGCCTCTCCTCGCGGGGTCGCGGGCGGCGCGCGCTGCGCTCGGAGCCTCAGACGCGCGTGCGGGCGCGGGGCACAGCGCAGGGGTGGCCCGGCTGCGGCCGCTGGAGGCGACAGCCTCGTCACACGCGCGGACGACAGCTGCGCCTCGGGGTCCCCTACAGTCGCCCCGGGCGGAGCGGAGGACGCCGCGCGCGAGAACGTGAGTAGCCCGGTGCGTGCCTGGCGGGGACGTTCGGTCCAGCGCGGGAGGCTCCTGTCAGGCGGCGTCGGCCGCTGGGGCGCAGCAGGTCTCCGGCTTCCGCCCGCCCCGCAGGCCCCCGACAAGGCCGCCGACCCCGGCGCCCTTGCAGTGCCGCCAACTTCTGCCCCGCCGCGCCCGCGCTCCCCGGGAAGCCGGTCCGCAGGGCTCCGCCGCCTCGCACCACAGGCTGCCGGGCCGGCGCCCCGGCTTCCCGGCTTCGCGGCTTCCCGGCGGGGACCCGGAGGGCGCGGGGGTCGCGACGCGGCGAGGGCGCCGGGCCGGGCGGAGAGCGCGCAGCGAGGGTCCGCCCGGTCCTCGGCGCGTTGGGCGTGGGCTTTGTTCGGATGCGCTCGCACCTGCGCGCATCCCGAGTTCGGGGGCGAGGCCGGGTCCCTCTCTGCTCCCGCCGCTCGGGAGAGGACTGACACACCGGGGAAGACGGGGGCGACGCCGAGGACAGCGGGCCGGGGGCACGGGCGGGGCTTTGTTGGTCTGCAAGTGCCGGCCCGGGAGTCCCCGCACCACACCCAGCCTCTGAGGACCGGGACTCGCGGGCTGGCGCGCCGGGGCCGGGAGCGGTTGCCCGCGCTGGCGCATCGTCCACAGAGCTGCCTGCGCCATCTGCGCCGGGTGCCGCCTCCGGCCCACGCCGCGCGGGTGGGCGCCTCAGCACCGCGGACCTCGGCGGCGCCTGCTTAGCCACACCGGCCCGCAGCGGGACCCGGGGTGTCGTAGTCGGGGGACGCGAGGAGAGGTGTTTTCCCCGGGCGACGCCCCTGTCCGCCGCAACGCGGCGTCTTCTGTCCCCTCCCGCAGCGGCGGCCGCAGAGGGAGGTCGCAGAGCGGTGGCGTCTCCTGCCGGCTCAGCCTCTGTCCCGCTGCGTTCGTGACCGGGGCGCCAGCTCCCAGCTGCAGCAGGCGCAGCGATGTCCTGAGAGGGTCCGGGAAGGTTAACGCCCTGAAGTGCGTGCGGGTCCCCAGGGCGCTCTTGCAGGAACAGAGGGAACGAGTGTTACAGGGTCCAGGGCTCTAGTTCCGCACCAGGAGCTCCCCATGGGGCTGTTCTGAGCAGGGACACGGTGGCCACCGTATGCAAACCTCTGGGGCTGGGCTGCTTGGGTTGAGACTGCCTTATGCTAACGGTGCTCTGCTATGTAAATATTGCGTTGATGAGACCGTCTCGAAGTGCAGAAACGGATTTTAATGGTAATGATAGTCAACATGTTAGGAGAGGTTCAGATGTGCCCAGCGTCGGGCACGCTGCACATATTATCTCATTTAATTCCAACAACACTCTCACTAAAAATTTATGAGATGGAAGCTTACTTCGGTCAAGTAACTTTGCCAAGGCCACCCAGCCAGGGAAGTAGAGGGGAGTGGGGTTAGCTTTTTACTCTGGCACTTTGCCATAGCAGACTGTTAAAATGTGGACTTTCACTAATTTACGGGAAGCCTAGAATCCGAGTGTTTAAAACCAGGAAGAAGCCGGGCGTGGTGGTGCATGCCTTTAATCCCAGCACTCGGAGGGCTGAGGCAGGAGGATCCTTGTGAGTTCGAGGCCAGCCTGGGTTACAAAGTGAGTTCAAGGCCAGCCTGAACTGCATAGTGAGACCCTGTCTCAAAAAATACGGCCAGGGATTTAGATCAGTGGCATCAGCACCTGCCTGGCAGATGTGAGGTTGTGAGTTTGATCCCTGGTACCAAACATAAATAAATAAATAAATAAATAAACCAAATCAAATCAAATCAAATCAAATCAAATCAAGAAGGTACCTTATAAGCCCATTTAGTTGTCGTGGACCTCACAGTGGTGTGAAATATTGTAATGAAGGGAACCGTGCTGTGGGAAGAAAAAATATTCTCTTCTACTTGCCTCAGTTCCTTTACTTTTTTTTTTAAATTTAATTTAGCTTTTAAGTATGTGGGGGTTAATGTACAATGGAACCCATTACAGTTACTAAAGTGTTCTTACTAACCAGAGCCCCCTGCAGGTGGAGCGATGTTCCTGGCACACCATAATTTTAAGAAAACTTTTTTTTTTTTTTTTTTTTTTTTTTTTTTTTTTTTTTTTTTTTTTTTTTTTTTTTTTTTTAAGAAAAGGCAGTGTTTCTGTTTGGTAAATGCTTATTTCAGGATCCCAATCCTAAATGTCCTTCTAGATTATTTTGACTGCAGAAGAGTTATTCTTCATATTGGTCGTGGATTGGAATAGGACCCTAGCATAGAAACCTAGAAAAACATTCCATATCCTAAATATATAGGAATGTGTGACACATATGCAGAGGTGCTTGACATTAGCCAGTGGTAAAGAAAAATTGAAAGTGAAATCAGCTATTCTTGCCATAGGTTTTAGAATTATTAACCAATGTATTGGAAAAATAGATTCATTTTGTGTTCATAATCCCATAGATGTGTGGTCTTCTTTCAATCTTCTTTCTACTTTATTACAGGAAAGTTGCTAACCATTTTACATATTTCTGGAATGACAGAGCTAAAATTGAATTCAGCCAGCATTCCCTCTGCCCCTTTGAGTTTCAGAAGGAGTGTGGTGGGGCTCAGATGGGTGGCCCAATCTCTCAGTACAGGGTAGCGATGTGGTCTTTGGACTGAATGCGGGTGCCCTTACACCATATCATTGTTACACTACAGTCACAGTAAACGCAAAGCAAGTCATCTCTGGAAATACAGCTTCCTGTGAGGCCCATGTGACTACAGTCACAATAAAGGTTGTGTGTGTTTAAAAAGTATGTGAAAGGGCAGTCAGAATGTATACACCTTGGTTGTAGAAAATTTCCTTAAGGATCACTTCAAATAATGCCTTTGTGTAGATAGTTTTCCTTGAATAGTATCTGTAGCAATGTTGTGCATTTGCAAATGACTTAGTTAATGGGACACCACAAGCAACTTTTGTCTGACATTCATTTATTCATTCATTCATTCATTAATAAATATTTACTGAGTGTATGGCTTCCTTTTCTAGTTTTTGGGGAGACTGTGATGAGGAAAACAAAACTTCTGCCTTTCGGGAGGATAATTCTGTTTTATCACTCCTACACACTTTTTTTTTTAAACACCTCAGCTTGATGAACTTGCACAAACTGAACATGCTGGTACAACTGGCCTTAAGTCATGAAAGAGAATGTGACAGACCTTGAGGAAGCCCCCTTATGGCTCTCAGCAGTCACTTCTCCCTTCAAGGGTGACCCCCGAGGCACCCCTGCCAATACTCTCACCATGCACCATAAGGTCCTGATTTGTACCGTGCATCAGCAGCCTTGGGAATCTCACCCCCATTCCAAAGAACAGTTTGCGTCCGAGCAGCGTGGCAATGCAGTGCAAGTTTAGCTGGAGTTCAGGGCTCCTAACAGGTTTGTCTTCTCTGGCCAGTTTTGTGTGTTTGGATCCAAGGTAAGGTCAGCCCTTACCTGCTGAGATGATTGGTTAAGAGGAAGTGGTTTGAAAACGACTGAAAAATTTTAAGTACACGTAAGAAGTCTTTTTATTTTATTTTTTTGAGGGTTTTTAAAATTTTATTTTAAATGTCATGCTTCCCCTCCTGAGTCTTCTGGCAGGTGAGGACACAGGGGACACCTAGATGCCAAGGGCAAGAATCTAGTGGCTTATTTTATTTAATCCTTTGTTAGCTCAGTCAAATGAAAAGCCCCTTTGGTTTAAAGATGCCTCTACTGGCTGGATGGGTTTCTACCATCCCTCCAGCTTTATTGAGGTATAACTGACAAATAAAAATCGCATATATTTAATGTGTACAAATTGGTATTTTGATAGAGATATATGTTGTGAAATAATTACCTTAATCCAACTAGTAGCATATCCATCACATTGTATGTTGCTTATTCTTGTAGTGAGAACATTTCAGATATGTTGCCTTAGCAAATTTCAAGAATGTAGTACAGTATTATTGACTGTTGTCTTAGTTACTTTTTACTTATTGCTGAGACAAAATACCTGATGCCCAAAATTAGTAAAGGAAAGGTTTATTTCTTACAGTTCTTGGAATAAGCGCCTGCCTGGCAAGCGCGAGGTTGTGAGCTCAATCCCCGGTACAAAAAAAAAAAAAAAGAAGTCTACTTACAGTTCTTGGAGGTTTCAGTCCATACTCAGTTGGCTCCAAGGCAGCATGGCATGGTGGGGCAGCTATTTGTGACAGCCACCAAACAGCAAGGTGAACCAGCAAGAAAGAGCAAGACCTGCCTTCCTCTCGCCCTTACACTGTATATCAGCTACACCCTGGGGCAGGTGCAGCATTCACATTGCCAATCCTGGTGCTAGACAACAAACCAATCGGGAACACCAGATTCAGCCACACTCATGCCATGATTACATGAGACTCTGGGGGGACACAGGACCATACCCATATCAACTATAGTCATCATGCTGTGCATTACATTGCTAAAATATATTTCTCCGACTTGAGTGGAACTTTGTACCCTTTGACCAACATTTTCCCAGTTCCTACCCACAACCTACATCCCTGAACCCAGGACCTGAAACTGCATTCTACTCTCTGCTCCTGTGAGTTTGGTTAAAAGTTAAAAGAATGAAAAAATGTACCCAAGTCAATGATGATTGGTTTTCCCAAAATAGGAAAAACTGGGCTACGTGAAGGAGTAAAATTTGGGAATGGCTTTGCTTCTAGTTTTAGCAATTTAAATCCTTCACTATCAAGTTGTTTTTAAATGTAGGGACAAATACATTATATTGATATAAAATATGTTGTTGCTGAGTTACTTTTTATTGTGATAAAACACATACCATATAAAATTTACAAGCTTACCCATTTTAAAGTACTGCATATAGTTTAGTGACAGTAGGTACATTTGTCACGTGTATAGCCATTACCACTCTCCATCTGCAGAACATTTTTTATCTCCCCAAATTGATACTGTGTGCCCACAAAACAATAACTTATCTTTCTCCCCCCCAGCTCCTGGCAACCACTGTTCTACTTTATGTCTCTATGACTTTTCCTACCCTTAGCATATCATATGATTGGAATCATAGAGGCTTTGTCCTTTTGTGACTAGCTTGTTTCCCTTAGCATAATGTCTTCCAGGTTCATCTGTGTATCCATATTTCTTTCTTATATATTGCATTTTGTTTATCCATTGATCAGTTGGTGAATGCCTGGGTTACTTCTATCTTTTAGCTATTTGTATGATTCTGCTACGAACATAGGAGTACAGTACAAATATCTGTTTGAGTCTTTGCTTTGAATTCTTTTGGGTTTATACCCAGAAATGAGACTGCTGAGCCAGGTAGTAATTATATCTTAATATTTCTGAGGAACCACCTTCCTGTTCTTGGTAGCAGCTGTATCATCTTATATTCCCACCAGTGGTGCATAGGGCTTTGAGTTTCTCCGCATCATCATTGGCACTTGTTACTTTGTTTCTTGATAATGGCTATCTTAATGGATATGAGGTGCTGTCCCTGTTACTTTGTAAAGTTTTTACTAAAAGGAGACATGGGTTCCAATAAGTTTTGACTGGCCACATGCCTTTGCATAAGGCATGAAATAGGTGCTGTGCAGTGTGTGTGTGTGTCATATCCAGGATAAAAAAGCACTATTGACCTACACTCTTGTTGATTTTTTTAAGATGTTGAATTGGAGTGCATATGTCTGTAGTGCATTTATGCCAAATGTTTTTGCTGCAAGAATATATTACATTAGTATGCTGATGCTTTATCACCCCCAAATGACATTATTATTTTAATTCTGATCAAGAGCAAATTAGGTCTAAAAATAGATTGGAATATCCTTATGCTGAATGTTTAGGGATGTGCTAGAGCTGTAAATTACAGTTCTGCACTGGGCATTTCTCCTCACCATTGAATCTTCAGAGATGACAGCATAAACCCTCACCACCCAATTATAATTGCTTAGCCAAGCTAATAAAAAGATGTGGTGTCAACTTAATTGACCTATTTTCCTGGCCTACAAGATTGGAATTTCAAATTAGAAAAAAAAATAACAGTCTGATGTAGGGTTTCCTTCAAGTGACTAAAAAGCTAGTGAATGTAAGAAATGCCAGTGGTAGAGGGACCAAATTTAAAACTCCTAATACTGCTCCATGGCTCAACCTGTCCAAATGGCTTATTCAGTTTAAAAATTGGAATGATAAATTCTATCTTGTGTTATGGGTTCTCTGATTTTCTTCTGTGTTTCCCTGTATTAAAGCATTGTTAACTACACAGGAGAATGAAAATGACAGTTACTATTGGACAAAAAGGATCCTTTACAAGTTCTTCTTATTAAATTGAGGACTGGAAATAGTATTTAGAATATATATTTAAATTTTATGATATGCATAGTATATTGGTTCAAAATTCCAGTGTTACCAGAAAAATCCATTCCCAGGGCAATCTGAGGGAATCCTGTAGGAGGTCTTCCACTGGGTAATATGCAGTGAATTTGATTTATCTTTTTCAAGTGGGCTGAGAGCATTCAAAAAATTCAGTACATGTATTCAGCATGTAGTCATCTTTTTTCCAAATTTCAACTTTAAAGCTAATTCCATGCCACTTTCAGATGCCCTTGGCATTTGAATGGTATGATTTACAGTATGCATTTTTGATGAACATTACAAGCGCATGTTAAACACCATGAACAGATTCTCTTTCAAGAGAAAGGGACAGGAAAAGTACTAATCTTCCACTAATTATGCCTTAAGGTAAGAATGAACTGTGAAAGAGGTTCGTCCTAGAGTTTTTTGGTTCTTTGAGGGAGGATGGCTTGCGAGCAAGCATGCTGCTGCCTTCCAAAGCTTGGTGCGCCTTTTCAGTCTCTTACCTCAATAGAGAGCTGAAAGGACAAAAGTGAACAAAGGAGGCCTGTTTTGCCTGCCCCACTTGCTGGGCTGTTGTCTTGGCCCTTTTCAGTGAAGGAGTAGGGGGGGAGTTGGGTCAAAGTTGAAGAACACTGAAAAGGAATTCAAGCTTCATGTCGAAATTTGAATTATAGCTTCAGTTTGAGTGCCGTGTAGATTAGTTGGAATTGAAATTTTTGAATCTGTGGAAGCTTAAGTGACAGATGGTGTTGGAACAACGCACACAGTGCTGGATGGCATACCCGAAATGTTGAGTGCCCGGGCAAGGCACTCGGTAAACATCTAGTGAACTGACGAAAGTTGGAAAACTGTAGGACGTGCAGCTTGGTGCTGTGCATCACAGGAAGACATCGCACCATACGAATGAAGGAGAGGCCCCTGTGTCTGGCATACACTCAGATGCTCTTGGCCCCTCTACTTGCATTGCAAATATCCTTCTGACTGTTCTGTGGCTTTCCCCTCTCCTGTCTAGTTAAAGAAATACAGGAATGCCAACCAGCTTCCCTCATAAAATTGTATTAAAGTTTTTTGCTGTTGTCTTCAGAGAGTTTTGAATGATAAGATGAAACTTTTGCAAATTTTGCCTACCCAGTGTTTTTTCTCTCTGTGAATATTTTTATGAAGAGTGATTTTTAGCTTTCTGGTTCCAGTGTGGGGAGGTCCATTACTCTTATATTTGCTTTTGAAGTTTTTATAGGGCACTTAGTTCTCCATTTAATTTGGTAGGCAGCATCCTGTTTAAAACATTTCAGGTGGAGAAGTTAGTTGTATAAATAACTAGCATTATAAAACAGCTACTAGGAAGTAGAGGTTAGTAGGATGTAAAGGAAATAAAATCTTTGGGGTAATTCAGAACTCTTCCTAATGTTCCATAAAGCTACTATTGGAAATTGAAAAATTGTAGTATTTGAAAACTGAAATAGTGAAAGTTGAAAAATTATCAAACTTTTCTTTGTCATCTTTGACTGCTTAAATGTCTTAAGGGTATTTTCTTCTGTGCTGATATTAGTAGTATGATGATTAAAATCCATTTTATATACATGTTTAATACATTAAAATAAATAGTTCTATTTTGAGGGAAATAACATTTCCTAAAATGTGTTTAGGTAATGTGCTGGAAATAATATGAACAAAACAATAAGGTAGAGATTCAGACATAAGTAATACTATAATATAAACAAAAGCTAATTTTCTTCAGGATTTGATCATATTACCTTATATGACAAGATTATATACATATTTTACATAAATTATATGTGCTTCATATGTTTCATAAGTTTTAAGGTAAACTGCATTTTAATAGATGAGGTGAGATTTTTAGAACACCATGCCTATATATATACTTCTAGTAACTGTTACCATGATGCAAAATTATAGTGGAAGGTAAGTGATATATCAATGGTTGATTTCTGCCCTGGTACTGCTAAACAGAGAGAATGAGAGAGTTCATTCGCATGAGTGGACTGGGAATGGAAGATTAGAGATGAGAGAGTGTGAAGCCTTCAGATAAAGGGTAGGCTCAGGTGAGTAATAAGAATTCTGATAACCTGGAAAAGTGTCCTAAAGCAGAAGGAGTGAGAGAAATTTTAAATAATGAAGACAGTGAAAAGGAGAACACTATAAAGGTAATAATTTAAAATATGAAAGAACAAGGAAGGAGGAGAATAAAACTTTTATAGCGATTGCTTAGCTAATGGAGAATAGTCTCCTCTTCATTGCATTCAATGCTAAATATTTTAGAAATATTTTATAGGGGGACTTCAGGTCACCAAAGTGACTTGATATCATAAAATAGAAATAACTCAGAAATCACCCTGAAAAAAATGAAATATAGTAGTACTTTTAGAGTTAACAGAAACGTATTAACAAGAATTTGTTATGTCAAAGGGCAAGTTATTTCATCATAACACAGTTCAGTTCTGAGCTAGATCAGCAATTCTTTCCAGCTACTTTTTTTTTTATATACAGGTGTCTCCAGCTTGAGGAAGTTAGAAGTGTAAGGATGTGAGCTTTGCAAACCCATTTGGGGTAATTATTCATGTCAAACAGGATTCTTCACTGTGCTTTTTGTGAAATAGTGAGTGAACACCTAACTGAACTCAAAGTTCAGTTCAGGAACAATTTTTCAGGATCATCTAAGTAGGCAGTTTATTCAGTCTACTGAAAGAGCATAGTATAGTAGATACCCAGTGAAATCTGAGCAAGTAAGGCTAAAGTCAGCAAAGAGGTGGACAGGTGGTAAATGAAGAGAAGTAACTTAACTGCATGAAAATATTTGATATTTGCTCTAGATAGCATTGAGGGTCCAAGTCCCTCCATGATAAAGGAAAGTAGAAAAACTAAACAGTCATCTAAGCGTTTTGAAGTCTGTCAGCCTTCCCCAGGTGTCTGGCCACAGGGACTGAGTTTTTCCTCTGTTCCATTAGGAGCCTGAGCTACTTTTCTCATTGTGCGTGGTGGTGTGTGTGAGAGCTCCATATCTGCTGAACAAGTGAGGAAAGAATGAATGACCAGATACATGAATATTGCAAAATACCAGAATGTGCGGTAGATCTTTTGTTGGACAAAATGGAGGAGTTTTATCTCAGCCCTGGTTTGACAATATAGACAAAGTCTAGACCATAGAGAATCAAACATTCATAATTTCATGCTTGGACTCTGTAGATTGTAATTTGCTTCCTGATTCTAAATTAGGGACTTGAGCAGACGGGTGAAATGATTCAATCCAGAAGGGTGCCATTTTTTAAATTGCAGTCGTGGAATCCTAAATGCTATCTCTGTGATCCCTAAGAGCGTCTCTATAATTTTCCACCTTTGCGCACGACAGATGCTTCCGGATTTGCACACAAGCTTTGCTTCCCCTCCTCTGTCTGAAGCTGGTGCTTGTCATTTCCCCCTGGAGGTATCTGGGTGGCTGCACACTGATTGAGCCAAGCACTTTCTGAGATTGCTTTCCACCATCTGAGTTTGAAGAAATCAGAAGTGAGGCACGCAAGACAGAAGTGAAAAGTGAGAAGGCTGGAAGGCTGGCACAGGAAGTAGCTCGGCCCTCGTGCTGAAGCTTCCAAAGCAGAATCTTCTTTCCTTTGTGTTTGGTCATTGGCACTCCTCTCTCTTGTTTGCCAGATCTGTTGTTTTATTCCAAGATGTGAGCCGAGTTACTTCATGGCTTTTCTCTACTATTTAGGGGATTATATTGATTAGGAAATGTCATCGTAGTGCATCACTTTGGAAAAATTGCCTAACTACTTCGTTTTCCTTACTAGAAAATAGAGAAACAGCATGGAAACGTATTCACCACCCAACCCTACTTCACCAAGATACGTAATTAAGTAACAAATGATGATAAAAATTAAAGTATTGAGAGAAAGATGACATGAGTCTGTGTCACTATTAGGTACAGTGCCCCTGCCATTTTTTTCCCACCATAGCATTCTGGCAAAATTTGCTTCAGGGATTGATAAGTGTGTATTATATAGCCTTATCTATTTGATTTTGAATAAATGAAGTGTGGGACTGCAGTGTGAGAGATTGATACCCTTATTGATACTGCATAATGGATCTGTTCTTAAAAAGCACTGTATTCTTAATCTCTAACAAATGGTTATATATATATATATGAAACTCAGACTGAATGCATAGGACCAAAAAATATGGTTGAAAATTTAGTGAATATTTTCCCCTATTTTCGGTCAATGTCAGCAATAGGCTCTTAACGTTTGATTGGTTTTGTTTTATTTTATTTTATTTTATTTTATTTTTTGGTACTGGGGATTGAACTCACAACCTCATGCTTGCCAGGCAGGCACTTATGCCACTGAGCTAAATCCCTGGCCTGATTGTGTTTTATTTCAAGCCATAATCTCATGCATGTTTATCAAGAGGAGACTAAGTAATTTTTTTTGTGTCCGCCATGACTGACTAGCCACCACACAGATCAATAAAGCATGAAACCATTGTAATATATTAAATTCATCCAACCTGCAACTGCATATGCTCAGCAATTTGATGTAAAGAGATTTATGTACAATGGGACTTGTGGGCAGATTTGTTTATACCATTGGTCCGCTGAAAACTAATCCTGCTGACAAGGTGGATGTCTAGTTTCCAGAATTGTGAGACAGTAAATTTTTGTTAAGTCCCTCAGGTTGAGGTTCTTTGATACAGCAGCCCTAGCAAACTGAGAACGCAGTAATATGTTTACCTGCTTCTAAACTTATTCCTTACAAAAAAGAAACAGTAAAAATACAGGTCCTCTGTGTCATGCTCCTGTACTTGCATCTGTTTCTCTCTCTCTCTCTCTCTCTCTCTCTCTCTCTTTCTATATATATATATGTATGTATGTGTGTATATATGTGTGTGTGTGTATCAAAGGAGTATATCTGGTATATACATTTATCAGGTATTAGGAGAGTCACTATATCTTGAATCAAGATATACATCATCTAGGATTTGTGGGGAGAATATTATTTGTATTAACTGCACAAATAGATGAAGTTGCTAGTTGATTACTATTTTTGGTAATAATCAAGTTAACTCCAACTTGGTTACCCCTATCCAGTGTAAATTGTCATCATCGGGAAACTTGGGCTGTAGTTTTGTGGAAGTCTCTGCAGGTGCCTTTGCTGCTCCTTGCTAATCCAAAGGTTCCCTGTCAGGAAAATGATATGATTGTTGATATTTACTCTTGCCAAGGAAAGCAAAGCCTTGAACAGGCTCTCAAACAGCTTCCATCTGAATGCTGCCTCAGTGGGGAAGGGACAGGTGGTCACTGTGAGAAGTTTGCAGCTGTCATCAGGTGGCACCGCTGACTATTTGAGCAAACAGGATTGCCAAGAGCTTTGAATAAACTGGAACGTTAGTTTGAATTCATTGTAAACTCTAAAACCATTTCAGCTAGACCTTTCTGATGTCTGTCCACTTCATGTGACTTGCTGGTGTTGGTTTCTAGCAGCAGCAGCAACAGCAGCCTTGCCTGGCTTAGACACTAAGCTCCGCTGGTCATGACCTGACTGTTAAGGTTGTGTGCGTGGCATTTAATGAGCAGCTACATCCAAAAAGGGGCCTAATTTTTAAAAATAATACCAGCAAAATGACTGGGCAGGAAGATTCTTGGGAAGAATACAAGCACTTTACTACTCTGAGTTTGTATGATTCAGCGATTCCATTTTAACATATAAACTATTGGCCAATTTGAGGTTTCCTCCTGGTCATATTTTTTCTTTTCAGTGGGCTTGAGTTTATTTATGATCCTGTTGGGAGGGACTAGGGAGAATCTGCCAGCATCCAACAGGAAACAGTTTTGAATCATGGCTCTTCTAATTTTGCATGTTCTTACATTGTCTCTTTAGCACACAGGGCCGTGAAGTAAAAATTCATCAGGTAAGATGCGCAAGGCCCTAGACAGGAACAGAGAACATAGGCAGCAGTTTGTATCTGAAAATTTGTGGCTTTGCATAAACCCCCCTTTTTAATGCAGGAGGCGTTTTGACGTGGAGTCTCACAGTATAGTTCAGACTAGCCTCAAACTCACTGTACAGCGCAGGCTGGCCTCACACTCAGGGCAATCTCCTGCTTCAGCTTTTTGAGTGCTGGGATTACAAGCATGCACCCCCACTCCTCATTTCTGTGTTAACTCTTTAAGTCTTTTAAATAATTGCTTTGAAAGACAACTTTGTGAAGGTTATTTGAAGGGTCTGTGGGAAACATTGTAATGTGGGTGACTGACCAAAGTTTATTCTCAAGTATCCTAATATGGAGCCTGCAGTATTAATTCTATGACAAATTATCAGTGTTGGCTCCATTATATTATTTGGAATTGTTAGTCTAAACCTTGTTATAATTAAGCTGACATTTAAAAATTTTTGTACTAGACCATTCTTATTATTTCCAATTCCAGACACACATATTACACCTTGGGGGAACTAGTTACTTCCCGGGGAAAGGGAAATAAGCTCTACAGTGGCTGCCTGTACCTGCTAGTCATCATTTAAGCTGAACTCCAACTCTTCCCCCAACTCTCTGATCTCCACTGCTCGGTTAGGAGGAGGGCCAGTTATGAATATGCATGTGTCACACACCTGTGACCAACAGATTCTCCATCCAGGAATGGCTGAGTATCAGTTACATGAACTGGGTGACGCATGGCAGCTGCTGTCTGTGGCCTGCCGGGCTCTCTGCCCTGCACTGACAGCTGCACATCACGTCCTGCGGTCCTACCGGCTCAGCCACCTCTGTGACCAGCACATCAAAGAAGAGGCTGAACCTGCTGACACTGAGTTCTCACTTTGTGGGCAGGCAGTGCTGAAGTATAATATACAAAGGGGCCTCTCCGAATTTTAGGAAATTTACCACCATGATTTTTACAACTTACTACTATTAGTAAATAATAATATCACAGACATTTATTGGTTGATTAGCCATACAGAGCACCTTTAGAAGCTGGAAGGTTTTTTTGTTTGTTTCATTTTGTTTTTTGTTTTCCTGTAAAGGGCCAGATATTAAATATTTTAGGCTTTGAAGGTCATGCAACCAGTCTCTTTGAAAACAGCTATATACAATACATTTTGATGAGTGTGCATAGGCATGCTCCCATAAAACTTTCTTTACAACCTTGGTGCTGAGCCAGATCTGGTTCACTGGTCATAATTTGCAGACCTATGCCTTATGCTCTTGCACCCATTTCATAGATGAGGAAACTGAGGCTTAGGAAATTCAAGAACTGCCTAAATTAACATAGCTGCTAAGTCGCAGAGCTGGGCTTCTAATCTAAGGAATGTGATCCTCATCCCTTGGTTTTAACATCTATGAGCTACTGTGCTATCCTGTCAAGGGAAAGACTTATTAGCCTCTGCATGTTATGAGTTATATAGAGTATGACTCAAACTTGGAAAGGAAGTACTGAATAGGCAGTGCCAGTTACTGTCTTGAAGATGCTATTTAGGCAAAAGCAGACAGTCTAATCTATAGCATAGTCTAGTAGTGTGTCTGTATCCTTGACTAATTGAATAAAGCTTTTAAGATTCTCCCAGTGATCTGATATTGTGGCTACTGTAGTCAATAAGATTACAGGAAGCAAATGACCCTAATTCTTAAAAGTTTGCTTATATGCTGGTGGTCCATGTGTTTTATAGTAAGATCATTTTTGCATATTCTGAAGGAAGATTTTTATTTTCACATAAATAAATCAGGCAGAGAGTTTCTGCACATTTAACATAAAGCCCTTGAAAGCGTTCCAGACAGCCCCCTCCAGGTCCACCCCAGGATGGGCAGCTCCTTTTGTTTTTTTTGGTTTCTTTTTTTTGGAGCGGGGAGATACTGAGAATCGAACTCAGGACCTCACACTTGCCCTGCAGGCGCTGTGCTTCTTTTGTGTTTTATTTCCATGGTAACAAGTATGTTTCAGCCCAAAAGTGCTAGAACTACAAGATAACATCCAGTTCACATTGCTGGGCATTCACTTAGGGAACTTGTAACGCTTGGTGGTGACAAGATAGCACCTGAAGTCGAATCACAGAGGCCTGCTGTATTGTTTTGTACAACGAGCTCTTTAAAGACTGAAGTTCTGCAGGTGAACTGAAGTCAGAAAATACTTAGTTTTAGACAGCAGTTCATCAGATATAAAACACCATGAACAGATAGACTTCAAAGATGGACCTGGAACACTATAAAGAGTCCCAGAATTCATAGTTCCTGACCCTCGAGTTAATGAAATTTTAGGATGTATGCAGCTTGCAAAATGGGGGCTTCATGTGACTAATCATTGTTTCTCATACTTTGTTTGAGGGAAGCACAAAGTGAGGCCACTCCCTGGTAGAGAAATCAGAGAGTTAAAACTATTGTCTAAAGGAAACTCTATTCTCTTTGGAAAGCTGATGTCTTTGAATGTAAGTGAGCCTCCATTCATTAGTCAGAAAACTGACAGAGGAATACAGTTCAACTAGTGGAAAAGTTGGCAGCTGTGCTCATGTGAAATGGTTACTGTGAATTCATTATAAAGGGTATGGTCAATGAATGTAGAAAACCTTTTCCTACTAAATCATTTTCTAGAAAAGATAATCCTAGGTTTAGTTCATTTAATTAAAAAAGAGTAGCCCAAATCAAAATGGAATTATAGTACTATGGGCAACATTTTTTAGAATGATACACATGGCTATATTTATATATCATAAAACTCTCCCCTGGAGTGTGGGCAGAATCTGTGAATATGTACAATGGGATATCACTCACGTAATGAAGTTACACTATATGACAAAGATGAATGGATTTTTGCCAGTATAATTAAGATTCCTAGTCAGTTGATTGTGACTTGATGGAAAGGCAGATTATCTGGGCTGGGCCTGAATTAATAAGATGTAAGCCCTTATAAAAAAGGACTACCATAAGAGACATTCTCCTACTGGCTCAATAGAAGCTAACACCTCTATTGTGAATTTCTTGTGGAGAAGCAAGGCCTCGGTTCTTCAACTGTAAGGATCTGAATTCTGCCAACAACCTAAATGAGCTTGGAAGGGGCTCCTGAGCTCCATGTGAGAAGGCAGCCTGGCTGAAACCTTTACTATAGGCCTTGTAGAATCTATCTTGGCCATGCCTGGCCTTCTGACCTGTGAGAAACTATGAAATAATGAATATGTGTTGTTTTAAGCCTCTTTAACAACATTGTAGTTTGTTATGCAGCAGTAGAAAATTAAACACAGCAACTGTCATCACAACCCAGCTTTGAAAAATTTTCGTCATCACCCAAAGTATCCTTGTGGCCCATATTAGTCAGCTTTCCTATTTCTGAGACACAGTAACTGTTACCCACAATTTAAAGAAGGAGAGGTTTGATTTGGCTCGTGGTTTCAAGGGATTCAGTCCGTAGTCAACTGGCTTCAAGGAGATACATCATGGTGAAAGGGCATGACACAGCAAAGATGCTTAGTTCATAGCGACTGGGAAGCACAGCAGTGGGAACAATGCCAGCGAGCAAGGGACAAGGGACCATTTATGATACCCAAGGCCACACTTTCATACCTCGGTCAAACACATCCAAAACTGTGCCTTTCCAATATGCCAGGCATGTCTTAGTCCAAGGAAGTCAATATGGTTAACAGTCACCATCCACACCTTGTCAGTTTGACAACCAGACACATCTCCTGAAGCCATACTTAATCTACAAATAAAGATAATAGCAAGTCCACCTAATATGTTATAGCTATCTTGCATACAGCCATTTGCAGTCAAACTCTGCTCTAAGAGCTTGACTAAGGCACTTATTGATCTGCTTTCTTTCAGTTCTAATTTTTCTGAACATTTCATATTAGTGGAATCATACAGTGTAAAAACTTTTGTGTTTGTCTCCCCTTGGTTAGCATGTTTTTGAGGATCCTCCCAGTTGTAACATATATCAATGGTATTCCAGTGAATGGGGATACCATATCATGTTTATTTATCAGTGGATGGATGTTTCGATTGTTTCCAGCTTGGGAGTGTAATGAATAATGTTGCATTGAGTATTAGTGTGCAAGTGTTTGTACTTATGTTTTCATTTCTTTGGGTAGATACTTAAGAGCAGAATTAGTAGGTTGTATTGTATGCAATATTTGTGTTTGATTTTTTAAGACTCCATCAAAGTGTTTTCTTTATTATTATTTTTATTTGAAAGAGGATAAAACAAAGGAAAATAAAACAGAATAAAACCAATCAAAAATAAGCCAACATAAGTGATACAGGACTTCAAAACCTTAGAAAACCAACAGTAGTTACCATAATGCCTTTTGTTGTCTTCAAAATAGTTGCAGATACTTTCAGACATAGTAAAAGTCAAACAGAACAGAATAGAATAAAAACAATATAACCAAAACAGTGAATACAATAAAGGACTTCAAAACAAGCCACTAGTACATTCAAAATGGCTACCATAATATGTCTTGTTATCTTTCAAATAGCTGCTCATGTCATCAGATTTAACATAAACAAAACAAAAGAGAATAAAACCCAACCCATCAAAACAATGAAAATGATTTGGTTTCCTGCCCGAGATTACTTCCTGTGAGGCCTGGATCCCATCCCACAGCCCACTCCCTAGTCTGCAAATGGGGCTGACTCGCGGAGAGAGGCTTGGGTGTGGCTGTCCCCACTCCAGCAGCAGCTGGTGCATAGTGCTGGTTTCCAGGTGGGGCCATCAAACTGTTTTCTAAAGTGACTGTCATTTTATTTTCTCACCAACATTGAATGAGAGTTCTAGTTTTTTGACATCCTTGCCAACTCTTGGTATTTCCTGTGTGTTTTATGATGTCCATTCTAGTGGGTGTGTAGTGATATTTTATTACAGTTTTACTTACATTTTCCACCTAACTAATAATGCAGAATATATTTTCATATGTTTTATTCATTTGTATAACTTCTTTGGTGAAATGTCTAAGTGTTTTGCCAGTATTTTCAACTGAGTCATTTGTTTTCTTATTGAGTTTGCTTTTGAAAAGTATTCTCCTGGGTATCTTCCAGAAAGAGGTAAAGACATTATATTACAGTGATGCATGCGTGTATGAGCATAATTTGTAATAGCTAAATCTTGGAAGCAGCCTGTATTTTCATCGAAAGGTGAATGAATAAAGAAAATGTAGTATTTACACACTAGTCTGCCACAAAGAATGATAAACTTGAGTCATTTGTAGGAAATGAATGCACCCTGAGACCATATATTGAGTAAAATACATCAAATACACAAGCTTAAATGTTGTGTGATTCTCTTATATAAGAAACTCAAACTGGGCCTTCCTTCCCTCTTTCTTTCCTTCCTTCCTTCTTTTCTTGTACCAGTGATTGAACTCAGGGCCTTTGTCCTGAACTACATCTCCAGCTCTTTTTTTTTGATTTTGTGATAGGGTCTCACTAAGTTGCCCGGGTTGTGCGTGAACTTGTGATCCTCCTGTCCCATTCTCCTAGAGTACTGAGATTACAGGCATGGGCCACCATGCCCGGGTTCATCTCAGATTTTGTTGACTTATCTTGTCTTTCCTATTTTCTTGGTTAGTGTAACTAATGGTTTGCTAGCTTTATGGATATTTTTAAAAATCTGGTATTTGGTTTCATTTATTTCAGCTCTGAACTTTTTTATTTCCCTTCTGCTGGCTTTGGGTTTAGTTTACTCTTCTTTTTCTAGTTTAAGCATATGCTGAGGTTATTATTTTGAGATCTTTCTTTTTTCCTAATATGAGCATTTGTTTTTCTTTAGGCACCACATTAATTGCATTCTACATATTTTGATACATTATATTTTATTTTCATTAGGTCCATGATAAGTTTCCCAATGATTTCTTTTTGGCGTTTGAGTTATTTAGATGTGTTATTTATTTTGCAAATAATTAGGGTTTTCCTCAGTTTCTTTCTATTGTCTATCTCTAACTTAATTCTTCTGTTGTTGGAGGATCTTTCAAAGAATAATGTGTGTCTTCTATAATTCAGTAATGTATTCTATAGCTGTCAAATCATGCTGGTTGATACTTTTGTTCAATTATTCAATATCTTTCTTAATTTTTTCTATGTAACTTTCTATTAGTTGTTGAAAACTGTATTGAAATGTCACACTAGTATCACTGAATTGTCTATTTCTTTCTCTGTCTGTCTTTCTGTCTCTGTCTCTGTCTCTGCCTCTGTCTCAGATTAAATCATGTCTGTTTTCTAGTTTACTGATTACTTGCACTGCTTTCTCAAATTTGCTAAGAGTGCCTCTCGGAAAATTTTCATTTCATTATTGAATTTTTCAGTGGAAAAAAAGAGTACTTCAATAGGTGGTGTTACACCCTGAAATCCTAATTGAATGGATACACCTTGCCAGATTTTCCATTTGATTCTTTTTTAAAATGTTCTGTAGATTTTTGTTTGTTTGTTTGTTTTTGTCTTTTTGAGACAGGGTCTTGCTATGCAGTTCAAACTGATCTTGAACTCACTTTGTAGCCTAGGCTGAACTCAAACTCACAATGATCTCCTGCCTCAGCCTCCTGAATGCTGGAATTACAGGTGTGCACCACCATGCCAGGCATTCTCTAGATTTTTATTGAGACTATTAGCTGTGTAATTTTCATCATGTTTTCCTTTAATTTTTAATAATGTTTTTCTTTAGTTTTTGAACATATGTATATAATTGCTCTTAGAATTCATTGTTTGCTAAGTCCAATATTTAGGACCACGAAGGACTATTTCCTATTGATAGCCCCCACTCTGTATATGAGGTGCACCTCCCCTTTCTTTGTTTTGTAATTTTTTTAGTTGTTGTTTGATACTAACATTTTATATAAGTTTTAGATTTTACCTTTCTCCCTCCTTGAGGGATTTGTAGTAGTGTTTTGCTTAGTAACTTGTTTGTACTAAATCTGTGCCATGTCTTCTTTGTTAGGTGCAAATGTTGATGTCTCCAGTTTCTTTTAAAAATTTATTTTACACTTTTTAGCCTGGCTTTTAGTGTTCACTCCTGTGTCTGCGTAGCCTCAGAGTCAGCCAATGATTGACCCAAAGCCATGCTCAAATACCCCTAGCTGATAATGCTGCCCCTCTGCTGATGGGCGAGTGTGTGGCTGGGGAATGCATTCAAAGTTCATGCTATCATCAGATCTTTCTCAGCTTTTACAGTCAGCTAATCTCTTTGGAGTGCCCCTCCCCGTGTGTGTGTTTACACGTGCGTGTATAAACTCCACTGTCCCAGGGTATGTTGGTGGCTTGGGCCTCTCAATCTCTGCTATGCGTTTGAGCTCTTTCTAGTTCCCCTTTGTCTGATTCACCTACTGGAACTCTCTTAAATTTCTGCTTAGTCTATTAGTTTTTTATTTGCCCCACGTAAGATTGCAACCTCAGGCCTTTCAAACTGCTGGCATTCCTGTGTGCCTCCCATTAAAAACTTCCACTTTGACAGCAACTGCTGCAATCAAGTGAGCCCCATCTGGCAGGTGCAGTGAAGCTACTGTTTTAACAGTCTTTCCTGCCATGGTTGCTCTGGTTGAATGAAATAGCATCGTGGGAAAAGCTGGGGGTGGGATGGAAGCCCACCCAGGCGAGGACACTGCCACAGACTTGCTCTGACCTGAGTTCAGTAGTTGTCGTAAACAGAGGCTTCTCAGATGGTTGGATGGTTGTGGTTAATTTTCAAACCACTGAGATGGTTGTTTGTTCGCATTTTTGTCCAACTTTATAGTTGCTTTTAAGGGAGAACGACTCCCTTGCTCTATTACACTGAAAGTCTTCACAGCTCTGTGAAGCATGCGCATGCGTGTGTGTGTGTGGGGGGGTATATTTTTATGAAGACTCATTCATCAAAATGGAGGGGCCCAGGAATAAATATGAGATGCATGCCTAGTCCTACCACTTAAAGCACGTACTCGTTTCTGAGATTGACTTTTAGGTGTGGCAGATATGGACTAGAGATAAAAGGATTTTGAAGCTAGGCATAGGTTCAGCCCTATTGCTTGCTACTTCTTGTATAACCTCAGATTAACTGTTTAACTTGTAGAAGTCCTAGTTTCTCCATTATCATGTGATTTGAGGATTAACTGAGATCATTAAAAACACTTAGGACAAGGTCTAACACAGCAGGTAAAAGTTCAATAAATACCAGATCCTCTTCTATATGGTTGTCAAATGATTAACCCTGAATTGTATACATTTTTTCTCTTCAAGAATGAAGCATGTACTCTAGCATCAATTTTTTTTTAACAACTGAAAAATTAGACTGTTAGAAGAAAGATTAAAGGAATTGGGATTGAGTCACCAGGAGAAAAGAAAGCTGGAAAAAACTTAAAGTCAATGTTAAAGGACATTGTATTAAGAAATGCGTAGAAGTACTGATGAGGTAGACATCAGACTGCAAAGGCAAATACAATCTAGATAAGAAAGAGAGATGTACAGCAAACCTCTAGCAAAGGATCTTTGGCTGTACCTAGAATGGAGGGATGCTGGTGACGAGCAGTGTCTGCTACCTCTGGGTCCTCAGAACTGTATTGCCCAGGGCTCTGCTCACCATGGTTACTCTGATGTCATTATCCAGGGAGGTGACGCTGACCTTCACCTGCCTTCCTCATTGTTAGACATTTTTCTGAATCCAGAATGGATCCTGGGTCCAGGCTGTTTTTGCCAGTGTTGACTCCATGGAAATCCCAGAAATAAAGAATGACACTGCTCCAGAATCCACTCCTATTCCATTCCTAGAGTCTTTCCCTGCTGAGAAAGAAAGATTTAGTAAATGATCAAGTAGAGTATTGCTGAGGAAATACCGACCCTCAAATGCACAGAAGAAGACAGGGCATTTCATCACCTCACTTTGGTCTTTGGTAGTAAGAACTAAGACCCCAGAGAGAATAAATTTCTTACTCAAGATCTCAGAGCAGTTATGTAGTCAGGCCAGCATTTCAGGCCCAGGTCATTGACCTTAGGATCAACCCAACTGCCTGGAGTTCCACAGTGTTTGTCAGCAGACTCAGTACTGTCTGTAAGACATTTCCTCTCCAAGAAAAATCAGGACATTATGTCTGTTTATTCAGGCAAGTTGATTAATGAATTTAAGAAAAATTTTAAACAAAAATCAGAACAAGAAATATGTCAGAAAATTGTAACTAAATAGACTCTATAGTTTCCCAGGCAGTCTAATTTATAAGAGATTTATAGTATCTCAGCATGTCTAGAAAGTCAGTAAGTGTGACTCACAGGGGTCTCTCAGATGTCAGGGTGGTGAGATCTCCTAGGTTTGAATGTAGATTGAAACAGCAGGTCAAGGATCAAGTGATGACATAAAACTACCCATGTGCCCTCCCCCAAGTAATAAATAACATGGAACTTCCCAGGCATCCCATTTCTTGAGCAACCTATTATACAGTATTTCTTAAACCTAAAAAACAACTTTGATAGATTATTGTCAGGGTCATGCATCACTTAACAGTGGGAACATGATCTGAGAATGGTATCATTAGGCAATTATAGTGTCATGTGAGCATCACAGAGAAAACTTATACAAAACTAAATGGCATAGAGCAACCACTTGGTATGGCCTCTTGATGCAATCAAAACATGCAATAAATGAGAGATGTATGAGACTGCTGTCAGCGTAGCATGTGCTGTTTTACAGTAAACTTTTTTAATAGGCATACTCTATGATAAAGGTATAGTATAGCAAATTCATAAATTAGCAGCATAGGTGTTAATTTTCAAATATTATGTACTATACATAATTGTAAGCTGATTTTTTTACAGGACTGGCAGAGTAGTAGGTTTGCTTAGACCAGCAATGCCACACACATGTTAGTAATACTTTGCCCTAAAATGTTATGATGGCAACCATGCCATTAAGCAGTAAGAATTTCTCAACTCCATTATAATCTGTGGGGCATCAGAGGCCATGTTTCTCCTTGGGTTTGGCTATTCTGCACGGGGTGAGGAATCCAAAGGCCAAGTGCATGTGTAGCTTGCTTATCAGACTTTACTGTGTACCTGAACCCTCTTACTATAAAATCCCAAAGAGACTCAAATATGGTAGGTCTATGACTGGACCTGGAGTCTACATTTATTTTTTCAGAATTGGGGGAAAATTAACCCAAGTACTGTTGGGCTACATCTCCAATCATTTTTGTTGTTGTTAATTTCTGTTATTTATTTGTTTGTTTGTTTGTTTTGAAACAGGATCTCACTATATAGTTCAGGCTGGCCTCAAACTCACTCTATAACCCAGGCTGTCTGCAAACTCAAGGCAATCCTCCTGCCTCAGCCTTCAAATGCTGGGATTACACCTGTGTGCCATCACATCCTGCTTATAGTGTTTTAAAACAGGGTCTCACCTAGTTGCCCTACTGGGCTTGAACTTGCCATCCTCATGCCTCAGCCTCCTGGGTAGGTAGGATTAGTAGCTAGTTGACTGTCACCACATCTGGCATGATTCTGCATCCTAATAAACTCCCAAATGATGACAAAGCTGCCGGTTCCCAGACCGTACTTGGGATAGTAAAGTTCTAGACTTTGCTCCAGCTACTAGAGACCCTGGGCCTCCCTGACCAGAGAGCCAGAGCCCACTTTCAGAGCCCACATGGGTCTCTCAGGACTGAATCCTGCAGGTGTGCACACCCAGGGCTGGAGGGACAGCTAGGAACTGGCCAGGGACAGGGGAGTGGTGGTGATGCATCTCGGGAAAGGGGGATATGGAAAACAAGGCTGAAATATTTAGATTTTCACCTGGGACTCTGCATGCAGAAGCATAAGACCATTCCAGGTACAGAGCAGAGATAGAAAAGAAAAATGAACCTCCATTTTTAATCTTGCTCCAAGTGTGTAAGTGCCACATGTTTGGTTAAAATTATTTTATCTTTGAGCCTCCACACAAAATGGTCACACTCCAGTTTTGTTTTTGTTGTTGTTCTTTTTTTTCCTGTGTCAATCCTGTAGCCCAAGGTAACACTTTTACTTTCCCTTTAGTGTGCACAGTAAATACATGAAGTACAAGATATGATCTAAAAATATAGTGAATGTTTGAAAAAATTATTATAGTAGAAGACACATTTTCATTAGTTCCCTTCAAAGTATTTCCTCTCTCTCAGAACAAATACACTTATACTGTAAGTCCTCTTTTAAGTCTTTAGTTGTGCTTTTATGGCCGCCTCGACGTTCTGACTTAATTCAAAATGTTTATCTTTCATAATCACTTTGACCTGGGAAAGAATCAGAAACCCCATGGTGCCAGATCCAGTGAATAAGGTAAACGAAGTTACACTACACTGTTTTCCATTTGATGGCGCTCCACAGCATCACTTACCAAAATTTTGATCATAAAGACACTCACAAAAGAAGATTTCCAGAACTGCTTCAGAAAGTGACAAGAATGGTGATGCAAATGTGTTTGAAGTGTGTGCGGCGATGTTGAGATGGTGGTTAATGGCAGTATGTCTTCCACTGTAATACATTTTTTACTTAAAACATTAAATGTGTTTTGACCATTCTTTGTATGTTGACAGATTTTATTTGTTGTGTTTTGATAACTTTGCAAATCCTGTAGTGTTCTAGCTGGCTCACTGCTGGACCAAAGATGTATCTTAATATTCAGTGTTTGGTGGAAATTGAGAGTCTTGTTACAGCAGTTGTCTTGGTTACTTTTTACTCCTTGCTGAGACAAAACACCTGACACCCAAAATTAGTGAAGGAAAGGTTTATTTAGCTTACAGTTTCTGGAGGTTTCAGTCCACAGTCAGCTGGCTCCAAGGCAGGGTGGCATGGCACAGGAACAACACTTCAAGCCAGCAGCCAAGCAAAAGCACCCAGAGTAAAAGAGGGGGGCAAGAGCAAGCTTCTTCTCCTCCTTTATGTAGTACACAGGACACCCCCCCCCCCAGGGTGGGTGTAGCTTTACAAATATCCTTGCCTTCCTTTGCACAGGATGAGGATGTTTACAAAGTAAGACCCCTGGCTCCCTTCTGAGTCTCTCAGTTAAACTTCTGACCTTCTCAAATTGTAACAATGACCAGGTAACTGTGCTCTACACCCCAGGATGTAGAGCTGCTGAGTTACTTAGTTAAGCTTCTAGACTTCTCAAGTTGACACAATGTATAAACCATAGCAGCAATTCTTCTTCTTTTTTTTTTTTTTTTTTTTTTGTAATTCTAGGAATCAGACACAGGGCCTTATACATGCTAGGCAAGCACTATACTACTGAGTTAGACCCGAGCACCATATCAATTCTTCAAACAAGAAGTGCATATTATTTGGCATAATTTATAAGATTCTGATATCTCTGAAGATTCTAATGTCTCTGGAAATAGCCAGTAATTGCCAATAATTTTATTTTCAGTAATTCATATTACAGTTTAAATGCCATTAACCATTTCTTTATTGCATATTCTTTTTTAAATCTTGTAGTAAGTTGGGCAGGGTAGATAGAGGGAAAAGATTAGCAGCTGAGATGGGAAACATTCTGCAAGGACGACCCATGCAAAACAGTGATCCAGACAAACTCAGCAGTGGACCCATGGCTGTCTCCTAAAACACTGGAAGCCTTTCTCAGCAGCACTTCCTCTTGTCCATTTTCTTTCCTTCCCTATCAAACTTCTGTCAAAACTTGCATCCAGTTATTAACTACAGACTTTGTCAGTTTAGGTAGAGAAGTGCCAGGTACCAAATGCAGTTTTACTTGAAAAGGCCAAGTTACTTTTGCCTCCACCTCTTAGTTTGGCTAATGTAACCCTGAATAAATCTTTTAAATTAAATATTGCCTTGCCACTACTGCTTGTCTTCTGCTGTTTTGACAGGAATTTAAGTCATGATCAAAACAAAAGACATTATTCAGTTGTTGAGGAGTTTCTGTCCTTAGCCCAATGCCACACAGGGTCTGAGTTTCCCAAATGCCCTATATATGCAGTGAGAGGAGTACTGACTTGGCAGCCAGATCAGACCCTGTGCATATAGCACAATCTGACGGAAAGAGCACTGGGTGAAAGTCAGGAGGCTTTGGCTGGAGTTCAGTCTGCCATGAAATAACATGACCTCTGGCAAGTCAAGCTCTCTGAGCTTCGTTTTACTTCCTGACATAAACAGTACTGCCCTTTCTTCTCTGAGTTACTATTGAGATAATAGGAGATAATAAGTCAGAGCGCTTAGAAGAAGTGAAAGATGGTAGCAAATATTAGTACTGTTTCTTTATTCGTTCAGCAAACATGTACTTTCCAGGCATGATTTATTCTCATTAATTCACTACTAGGAGACACTTCGGTGATCCATGAGCTGGATGTCATGGGCTCTTTGTGCAGAGGAGAGAGGAACCCCCAAGCACATCCTTAAAATGAAGTGTGTGTGGGTGTAGCATTTCAGCAACTACAAAATGGTGTTAGGGAACAGTAGTACCCGTGGCTAGCTCTGCCTAGGGGAGTTGTTAAAATCATCACTCAATGGTTTTTAACCCAGCTTTTGATCAATGGTAGAAGTTTGCAGACTGCAATAAAGTGAAAGTGCATCCTACATAAGGACCAGAATGTTCAAAGGTACAGTGGTCTAAGTGTGCATATTTGCATGGTGGAGAAATTGTCCATAGTCGCTTGTGTTCAGGCATTAGTTAGCTTATCAGTACAGTAGTGTATGTCTAATATCTACAATACCAATCTGCTCTTCTCCCCAACCCAGACTAGCTTCTTTCAGTTAATGGCAATCCCCTCCTTCCAACTTTCTGGGTCAAAACCTTGACAACATAGTTGACTCTCTTCTTTCTTCCATACCCCACATCTAATCTGTCCAGAAATTCCGGTTTGTTCTGCCTTCTAAATATATATTCAGAGTCGGACTTTTGCTTAATACTGCCCTTTCTATCCTGGCTCAAGCACCATCGTCTCTCCCCGATTACAAGAGCCTCCTACCCCAGTTCTCTCCATTTCCATCCTTATTCTCACCTTAGCTATCTTATTCTCAATTTAGCAACCAGGGGACCCTTTAAATAGTAAAAACCAGATCGTATTACTGTCAGTTACCTCTGATAGCAACCCATTCTTCTCAGAGTAAAAGCAAGATCCTTACCAAAAACAAAAACAGACAATGAAACCCCACAAAACATGTCCTTATTCCTGATTCCCTTTAGTTTGTGGTCACTTTTTCACTTTGCATACTACTTGCCAGTTTTTAAATACCCTGTGATTGCCTTATTTAGTTCCTGTCTCTCCAACAGAAATGCAAGGTTTAGAGTGTGAAGATTTTGTATACTAAGCACATAGAACAGTGTGCCTGGTATACATTAACTTTCTAGTAAGTATTTATTGAATGGATAAATGAAAAAGCCACTGCATGGCACTGAAGAACCCTTACCTGAATGAGGGAACATCATTGAAATCACCCAAAATTATTTTGTATTGTTCGCAATTTAATGATTATGGTACGTTGAATTGGAAGAGTCATACAAGATCTGTAGTAAGAAGTAAAAATGAACTTGGTGTTTCTTCTCTGTGGAGAGCGTATTTTTAAAAAGAAATATTCAGATGAAAGGAGAATATCTTTCACATTGGCTCCCTGATTTTGCTTTGCAATTGTATTTTTTTAAAACCAGATGTTATTGAGCTTTTAGATCATAAGGCATATTTCACTAGGCCCCTTGAACAAAGAAAGCTTGTATGGGGCCACTGAGTTTCCTCTTTAGTCTGGAGAAGTGAATTGCTCGACAATCCTGGGAAGAAAGGGAGAGAGAGAAGGGGGAAGGAAGGAAGGAAGATAGGGAGGAAGGAAGATAGGAAAGAGAAATTTTAAGTCAAGAGACCATATAAAATTTAAATTTTTTCTTTTTTTTCTTATGTTTGGCAAGTATTATGAATTCTGTCTGGGAATAAAGAAATGACCCTTCTTTTCTTCTGTCAGCCAAACAGGAATTGAAAAAGAGATGTAAATGAAGGAAGATGGGTGAAAGAGTATGAAAAATTTCAGTCTGAAAGGAAAGGAGCTCTGTGCCATTTTCAACATAGTGTTCTACATCACATAAGCATACCTTTGTCCCAGCACAGCTGAGGCAGGAGGATTGCCATGACTTTGAAACCTGCCTGTGCTACATAGTGAGTTCAAGGCCAACTTGAACTGCATAGCGAAACCTTGTCTCCAAAAAAAAGAAAAAAAAAAAAATAAAGAAAAGAAAAAAAAGAAACAAAACAAAATTTCCTTTGATATCAAGGGAAATTTCTGTAAAAGCTATGATTTTGGTTTATCACAGTTACTATCCACAGGGGACATTTCTTTCTTGAGGCATAATGATCACGATGTTTGGTTCTGCTTGATTTTCAAGTTCTTTTGCCCTCTCTCCTCCTTTTCTTTCCTTTGTGCAGGAATCTCAGTATCATTCAGATTTGTAGCCTTTGTGAATTTATTTGCAAGAATATATAGCCTTTGCACAAACTGAAAGGTCACATGTGCAGAGCCCAGGTTTTCTTTGCTTTGGGCAGCAGGTTGGTTCACATATTTTCCCTCTCCATTCCAATAATAGAAAAACATGCATTCTGGGGGAAACAAAGGGTGCAAAATGGCAAGTATTTGTATATTTTCATTTACAATATATATAAGTACATTTAAGCACAATGAATACAGAGTATTTATTTATTTTTATTTTGGCAAAGGAAAAAACAGAAAAAAAGACATAAAAACAACAAGCAAAAGAGACAAACAAACGACTAGAGTAAATACACTACAGTAACATTGCAGGTTTACAAAATCAGATGACAGAAACTTGACAATGCTTGCAATATAATACAGAGTATTTAATCAGTTACCTTTTTTTCACCATTCTAATTGAATTAGCCACAACTATCTGTAAAGGCACCTTTACTTTTCTCTACAGCATGTGGAAAACTGTGGGTGGTTCTTCATATGTATAATAGCATGATGCTATTGCAATGCCAGTAAAAATACTTATATACTTTTTAACTCTTTCTTTCTATTTCAATGAAGTTTTTATGTTTCTCTTTGTGCTTTATCCTGTCCTTTTTCTGGTTTTAGCCATCCATCACAAAGCCCATTTGTCATTAATGACCCATGACCCCTTTTTATTATACATACTTAAGAAGGTCATGGATCTTAACTCTGTGGTAAAGGAGACATTTCATTTGCCTAATTTGCAGGCTGTGAGACCACAGGGGGATCTTAAAATTTGATTGATGATTAATCACTCAAATAAAATGAGATATGGCAGAAAAATAAGTCTAGAGCGAGATTAACTGTTGGTAGGGATTCTAAGATTAGACACTGAAAACCAAACCAAACCAAAACCACTTTTATTGTCAATCAGTATTTTCTTTCTAGATAAAGAATTGGCAAGATTTTTGTATTGGTGGTTACCTCTTGCTATTGAGGAAAGTATTTAAAGATTCTGATACCTTTTTTGAAATATTATGTAAGCAGGAAATATGATAGTATTCAGCTATTTTGAGTGAAGTGAGAATGGTTATAAATTTCTTTTTTTCAAAGATAAAATTGAAGGCATTGGTAATGAGTAGTCTCATTAACAGTTTCTCTCCAACCAGTGAAATTGTACTGGTGAGTTCATGTCTCAAGAAATGACTTAGGGTCAAAATCTTGGGCCAAATATTGTGTAATTGGGATTTATTTACTGAAAACCCAGTTATGGGCCACACACTTTGTAAGATAGCTTCATTTACTTTCAAGTTGATTGCGTATGTGTTTACTCCTTCTTATGCTCATTTGATAACATCTGATTCTCTCAATAGTGTAAAGCCCTGGAATCAACAGTCTTATCTCAATTTTAGAGAGAACAGAGTAAAGGAAAATCATGACTTGCCAATGTCAGATAATAAATTATAAGAGGACAAGCCAAGCAGCCTGTTCTTCTGCCTTCCTGTCCTGAGCTTTTCCCAGACTTTTATGCTGCATTCTTTCTGCCAGTTAGAATCTACCACTTGAGTGAGTGAGCCGTAGCATAATTCTCACAGCATGGCTCCCCGAGCCAGCCCTATCAGCATCACCTGGGGACTTGTTGGGTAGACACATTCTCAGGTCCCCTTAGCTCCACTGACTCAGAAACTGGAGGTGAAGCTTAGCAGGTTGTTTGAAACAAACCTTGAAGGTGATTCTGATGCAAGTTCCTTTGAGAATCACTGAACTCAAGAATATATTTCCTTGTCAGTTAAAAACATGGGTGAGGCAATTTATCCATTGTTTATCCAATTAAGCTGCCTTGTGGGAGGCACAGGGAGTTTTGGTCTTCTAGGAACTCTTGTAGTTGAGGAGAGGACTAGCACACCAGAAACAATTATACAACCTGTATTGCTAATTAAGTGCTGGATCGCTGAAAAGTGACTCCACACCCAGGGGAACGTCAGAGAAGCAAGTGTTCCCCAAGGGGCAGTAGTTGGAGAAGACTTCCTGGGAGAAAAGGGAACGGAAGTGGGCCTTGAAGTGCCCAGGGATTTGGAGTGAAGAGGTGAGAGAGTGGAATTCCAGAAGAGTCATGTTTGTAAAATATTGCAATATTGGTTTGAAGAGAAAAGAGCTTTTGTACTAGGAATATAGAGTAGATTGTGTGAGTGAAGTGAATCCAGCTGTGATGAACTGCCTTAGTCAAAAGTTAGTACACTATTGGGTAATCAGGAAAAACAATGGATTTTGGTTAAATAACTGAGATAATGAAAACACTATTTAAGTAGTATTAGAATGCTGTATGTAAGTAGGATCTACATTTAATTTGAACATCACACAGTATTTTTGCGCATTCTTGCCCCCCTCCAAAAATATTTATGGGACTTAAAGTCTGGATTTACAAATATTTCAAAAGCAGTAAATAACACAAAAATGTTTATTTTAGGTTATGTCAATAATTACATATTTTATTTGTTTAATGAAATGAGTCTGTGTGTCCTTTGTTCCTGCCAAATGATAGGTGATCTTAATCTACTGGTGGGGAAAAGACTTTAGGGCCTCATCTAATCACAGAGCTGTCTTCCTTCCCCCATCATGGACCTTCTTGTTTTATGAGTGACCCGGCTCCTTAATGAAGCTTCTGCTTAGAGAATAAAAAGCATCAGAGACTTCAAGACAGAGCGAAGCCCTTCCTATTTGGGAGCCATACAGATGGATGCTTTATGAACTGTAAAGGCATTTGGTTAAATAATCATTTCATGGGGGGACAGGGAAAGGAAAGAAGGAAAAAATAATAAAAAAATGAGAAAAGAAGGGAAAAATGGAAACAAAGCTTTTGTGAATGGGGAGGGGAGGAAGAGTTAAAGGGAGGATAGGAGAATGGGAAAAAAAAGAAACAAATTATATCATGTGCAGGTACAGATACTCTATGATAAATGTGATCATTATATACACCTAAAATGTACCAATAGAATCTGATTGGAAAAGAAGAAAAAAAATAAATGGAACTTAATTCCTTCCTATTTCTTATCACTACAATTGAAAAAAATGTAGTGTGTGTGAAGACACTGTTATACTAGAATCATTAAGCTACTGTTAGGAAAAACAAATCAGTGTACCTCTAAGAGATGGGATAGAATTTTCTTTGATTTCCTGGACATCAGAACTATAGGCTTCAAGGCTTTGGACTCCAGGACTTGTGTAACTGTTCTGTAACAGTGATGCTTGTACAACTGTTGTTAGTATTTCTGAGAGTGTTTCCAAAATTACGTATGTTTTTAGTGCTTATGAAAAATTCTGTCATGTTTCTGTATTTCTGAAATAACCCCATTTTAAAAATACAAAAAAAAATCATTTTATGCAACTATAAATTGGAGGGGAAGTATTGAATGTTCACTGTTTATGCTTTGTGCATAGGGCACAGGCATAATGAAGGTGTGTTTCCCTGTTACTGAATAACATTTAGAGTGTTGGAGGAGAATGACACCTAGAAAGTTGCAAGAGAATATCAAAGGGAAAATAATTGTGTGGCTTCAACTCATAAGTGAATATAAAATTAGAAATGTAATCTCATTTGGCTTAATGTTGAATTCTGATGACAGATGTGTTCTGTCTGTTAATCTTGATTATTTGATCGACTTGAAAGACACCTGGGTTGGTAGTGCACACTCCTGGCTGTGCCTGAATGGGCCATGGGATGGGATCTTGGAGACTATATCTGGTCCCATACCGCTTCCTCTCTGGCTCTTTCTCTGCTCTCTGCTTCCCAGATGCCACAAGTTGAGCAGCTTTCCTCCAGCGTGCCTTTCTGCCTTGGAGCAGTTGACCATAAACTGAAACCTCTGAAACTGGAAGCCAAAATGAACCTCTGTTTCTTTTAGTTATTGTGTGTGAGGCATGTTAGTCACAGCGATGAAAACTGATGAATACATGTACCTATCTTTTTAGTCCCATGGACATAATCAGCCCTCCATCCAAGATGCTTGGGGTCATCAGCCATACCCCCTTGGAAACTTGAATTCGTTCTTTAAAATAACTAATGCATTAGTGTCATCTTGCTATCATACATAATTTAAAAATATCTTCCCATGAATAAAACATTTTAGGCCTGCTACTCTAAGATCCCAAAGAAAACCAGGGGCAGTAGTGGCTGTGAGAGAACCCAGAGCTCTGCTTCCCTAAACCCTTTGGTAGAGTTGCCGGAGCTTTCCCTCGTCACCATGCTTCTTCCCAAGGTCTGGACTTCTGTTCACGATGCTCCTAAACAGTGCTTAGCGACAATGGTTTATTTAACCTGCCATGGTAATGACACTTAACTGGCCAACCTGGTTAGCAGAACCAGGCGGTATAATGTGACAATTCTGTAGATTTAGGTGGTTACTATTTTGTATTGTAGTCTACAGTCTGGAATTTGAATCTTTTAGAGGGAGATTGTATGTTTTAACTGTATAAAAAAAACCTATAAAATCAAAGACAGTTACCTGAGTCAGCAACCTTGTTGGAATATATTTCTGGATCTTGACAGATTCACATAATAGACTGTGAGGAGAATGAGTATACTATAAATTTGGAACCCCTGATCCACAAATACACCCACTGATTTAAAACACTGCACATGCATCGCTTTCCTGGGATCAAATACTCACTTCTCACAGTGGTAGGAAAAGAATTTGGTGGTTTAACATTGTGTAGAGGTCTCACACTTTCTATGTACAGGGAAAAATAATCAGAAGTTAATTTGGAAATACATATGAAACAAAAATTGGAAAATGAAATTTTATCTTTTGTGAGTTAACTTCTTTGAGTTATTCTCCATAAACGTCATTTTTTTTAATGCTCTTACTATAGTCTGCCACTGGGCTCCTAACCTTTTGGATAACGATTGTTTTTAGAATCTAAGGAAAGCTGTGACCGCTCAAGATCTCTCAAATGGGTGGGGCTCATGGACTTCAGCAGACCCTACTGTCTGAATGTAACGAGTTTACTTCTCAGCTGTGTGCTCACCCTGTATACCCCTAGAAAGAACTGAGAAAATAATCAAGCACATCATTTTCTCTGTAGATTGCTTAATTCTCAAAATTGTGTGGAACTTTGATGGAGAAAGGCTGCAAGTGAAACAAAACTCACACACTAATGTAGTGTACATGGTAAATTTAGTCATATTGTTGTGCAAAAATAATAGGCAAATTTGGGATTTAATGACTTCATATGTTTCAAAGAATAGGTTTCCAGCATCTCCTTTTCTCCTCGATATTTTCATGTTGGAACAAGTCAAGTTCAGTTTCACGAAAGTGATTGTTTTCTCAGGCACATTTGTGAACATGCATGCTGGCAATAGATAATATTACCTACAATTTTTGACATCTTGAATAGTGTAAGCCCAACTTTAAAAAGCTATGAGGTTTCAAAATGATGTACTTTAACCTACCACAGAAAAGACTCCTTGCTGCTTGCACACATCTTTACTCTGCTTCCTGATGGGTGGCACATCTCTTTATTCAAGTCATTAGCTGGTGCCCTGTAATTGTCGGTTTGTTATGCCCCAGCTGTGTGTCTGACTTCTCTCCAGGGTTTCCCAGAAGCCACAGCACAAGCAATTTTCCGGGTCAGAAAGGCTGCTGGTTTCTGGCTTGCTCCTTCTCCACAGCTCCCTTTGATGGGCCACTCCTGTAGGTTACCTGGTAGATCTTCAGCCAGTCACTTAGTACTGGGCTAAATTAGAGATCTGAATTATGTGGCTGTGAAGGAATGTTTCATGTCTATGAGGGCATGGATTCAGGGGTGATGGGCTAAAAGCAGCATGTGTGATTGAAAAATCAGAACAACTGTCCTGGGTCACTTTGGGTGTCTATGTTATGACTACGGTCCTCCTGGAGAGGAGGAATTACCACATGGAGAAGAGGTGGTGACAGCAGTAGATTTAGATGTTGAATTTATCACTATGTTCAGGAGGATAAAATTTTGAGCTCAACTTCCAGGAAAGGAATTTCTACTCTTTGATATCAACATGTGTCAATTATCTGACTTGCCTATAGCTCAATATCTCACCTTCTGGTCTTCACACTCTACCCTACTAAAGAAGGGGGTGCAGCTCTCCCCCAGAAGTAGCCCTGAGCACATCACTCATATTGTCAGCAACGACACTAAGTGATACAGAAAAGGTCAGATTCTGTGTAAGAAGACCATGAAACGTAATATGTTTTTGAAAGATTACCACTACAATAAATTCCCAAGATCAATGATAAATCTGTTAGCTGTAATATGAACTCTTGTACCATGGCTGAGTCACTTGGTTTTGTTTTGGGGCCTCATCAATCAAACTGCTTCTCTTTCTACTTCTGAATTCTCATTTAAAGCAAGCTCAAAGCATATAGATGCATTTGAAATTACCTTTTACTTTTACCCCATCACTCATTCATAATTCTCTTGTTTTATGTCTGTATTTTCCTTTCCTCTCTGACTCAATGATCTAACACCCCTAGCTGAGTGATCTCTGCTGAAATCTGTACCCTTCCCTTATCCTCTTCCTTCCCTGCCCAGCTCTACCCTGACTTTTCCTCCTATCGCTTTTTCTTCCTCCTTAGTTGCTGTCTTTCTTAGGCATTCTTTTACTTCCCTTCTGAATCACTGCAAATTCCTTTCTCCCCTCAGCTAATTTGTCCTTCATGTTATGTATATAGTAGTTATTTCATACATACAAAAAAGATAAAGAATGGCAGAATGATCTTTACCATCCTTTCCACATGACCAATACAGGTGAAGTCCTGCCAGTAGCTCTCCTACACCTTCCTCTTCACTGTCTCATAGTCTGTTTCCCATCCTGTTCTGCCCTGGCAGGAGAAAGGATGCTGTCCTGCACTCAGCCTGCCCAGTGGCATCTTCTTGGCTGCTGGGGCTGAGGTTGGGAGTGAAGCACAGGGAGCTGAAATGAAAGGATCAGCGGGGAGATTGGGGGGAGATGGGCAAGCAGAGAGGATCACAGGACATGGATTGCTCTCCTTTGCAAGTGGTTTTCATGGAAATGATCTTCTCTAGCCTCTTTTATATATTTGGATAAGAAATTATGCTTAGTCCCTTTCCCATTGTTGGGAAAGATACCCCAAACCCATAATTTAAAGGAGGGGTTTACTTTGGCTTACAGTTTCCATCCATGGTCAGCTGACTCCAAGGCAGGAACTACATGGCATAAAAGGTTGAGTGGAAGAAAGCTGTTCGTCCATGGCAGTCAGGAATCAGAGAAAAAGAAGGATGGAGCTAGAGAGGCAGATACATCCTTCCAGGTCACACCCCAGTGACCCATGTCATGTGACCAGACCCCACCTCCCAACAGCACATTCAGCTCTTGCCTCTTCAGTGAATTAATCCAATAATGGGTAGAACATCCTGATCCGATCACCTTCCCAAAGCCCCACCTCTGAACACCCCTGAGCACCGCTGAACACCTCTGAACACAGGATTCTTCGAGGGGACCTTCTAGATTGAAACAGTGACAATGTTCAGTGACCCTTATTAAGCACATTTTCAATGCCTGGTATTGTGCTTAATAGGACCTTCCTTATAAGGATCTTTATGGCTGTTTTCTTTTGAGTTTAAAAACTCCCTTTACTTTAAAATGTATTTTCATTTTAAGGATGACTTTTATCTTTCAAATTAAGTATTGTTGTGCCAAAACTAGGTGGTGTATTTTATACTGTTTCTTAGTATGCTTGAAAAGTTTCACCAACACAAAAGCTTGGGACTGGAAGTTTACAGACCTCAGCTAGATCCCCAGCTCAGACACTTACTTGGTGACCTGATGCATGTTGCTTAGTTCCTGTGACACTGGTTTTCTCAGTATGTAAAAGTGAGAGTACTGCTATTCCTCATGCTATTACTGAGCTAGTATATTTAGAGTGCTGACTATAGGATCCAGCATACAGAACTTGATAACTTTCAGCTGTGATAGCATAGTACTGAGCATCAAATTGTAATGGAATTTATTTGAAACATTTGCAGGATGAAATATAGAGTTTGGGCTGGGCATGGTGGCGCACATCTTTAATCCCAGCACTCAGTAGGCTGAGGTAGGAGGAGCGTTGTGAGTTCAAAGCCGGCTTGGGCTACAATGCGAGTGCAAGGCAGGCCTGAGCTACACAGTGCAACCCTGCCTCAAAAAACCGGGGCCGGGAATTTGGCTCAGCTGCTCATGCGCCTGCCTGACAGGCACGAGGTTGGGAGTTCAATTCCTGGTGCCGCAAAAAAGAAAGAAAGAAAGAAATATAGAGTTTGTAGGCTCTAGACTGGTACTCTCAGAGAGAGGTCTAGGAGAAGAGAGAAACAAGACTCTGACCTAATCACTTGTGCAGAGATCTTGGAGGAGGTATTATTTATGAAATGTGATGTTGCTATAGCAAAAGTTGAACTCTCTACCTCACAGAAATCTGTTTTTCCTATGGTCTTATCTTTCCAGCATATCATAAATACACCTCCATTTCTACAGCAGGAATTGCCACCAGTCTGTTAGTCAGATCTCTTGCCTACTGCCGGATAGAAGCTGATTACATATGTCATTAATCTCCACAGAGCAGGTCCAAAGGCTGTGTACACTCCTAAGATCCTAATAATAGCTAAAACCATAGAGTTCTTGAAATAAGCTGTGCAGGTTGTCAGAAAAACAAGATGATTGAAAAGCAAAGTGGTCTTCTCTGTCAGAGGTTCTTAGCCTATTGATTTTCATTGAATTGTGGTTTGAATAGTTTTAGTTCCATCTGGAGTACAAGGAAAATGTTGCCTACGTCTTTTATTTAACAAACAAAACCGAGGTCATCTTACACCTTTATTTGTGTTCTGCTTTTTTTCCTTCAGGTAATGTTATTACTACATGACAATAGTAGTGAAGATGGTAACACTTTATGAATAATTATTTTCTTTCTGCAGAACACTTTCACATTCTTGGTTCATCTTCAGAAAACCTGGTATATACAGATTTTTATTTCATTTCTTATTCAGGTTTAGTTTTATAATAAGTGTGTTCTTTCCATAAATTAAAACAAATGTGTGCTTTCCAGAGATGTGTTCTTTCTTTCTTTACTCATTATAATCTGTGAAAGTTTTAAAATTCACCAGGTAGATGAAGGCAAAATTGTGTTCTACATATTTTCCAGCTTCTCTGTGCTGTCATAGTTTTATAAATATTCTCACTGGAAATTTTTTTTTATTTATTTAAGAGGAAAAAGACACAGAAAAGAAAACAAAAAGCAAAAGAACCAACCAACCAACAACAACAAATCTAATACAATAACAGTATAGGTTTACAAAATAAGATGATAGGAATTTGACAATAGTTGTACTATTGCATATTGTTACCTTCAAAAGGGTTGCTTAGATTAACAGATATAGACATGTAAAATTGATCTAATCGTATGAGTACTAACTGTTCTTTTCCAATAACTAATACCTTTAGTAGTATAGTCATTTTAGCTATCTTATATATATATATATACAAATTTATGTCTTTTTCCTTTTCCCTTCCTTTTTTCCTCCTTTCCTCTATCCCAATTACTTTTGCTCTTTGAGCAGTTTCTTACCCTTACACAGTATTTATTGTAGATTTTAGATCATATATACTTTTTCAGTTTCTTACACTAGGAAGACAATATGGTATTTATACATGTGAGTTTGATATATTTCATTTATGAGTATGGTATCAAGTTGTGTCCATTTACTTATAAAAGTCTCAATACAATCTTTCTTGATAGCTGAGTAGTACTCCATTATATAAAAATACCACATCTTCTTTATCCATTCCTTGATTGATGGGCACTTGGGTTGTTTCCAAGATTTGGCTATTATAAATTGGGTTGCTATAAACATGGGTGCACATATATCACTGTGGTATGATGTTTTCAGTTCTTCTGGGAAAATGCCCAAAAGTGGGATAGCTGGGTCAAATGGAATCTCTAATCCTAGCTTCTTGAGGAATCTCCACACTGATTTCTACAGTGGTTGCATCAGCCTACAGTCCCACCAACAGAGGAGAAGAGTTCCTTTTTCCACACAGCCCCTCCAGTATTCGTTATTGGTTGATTTCTTGACCTTGGCCATTCTTTCTGGGGTGAGATGAAATCTCAAAGATGTTTTAATTTGCATTTCCCAAATGACCATTGATGTTGAACTTTTTTTCTTATATTTATTTGCCATTTGTATTTCTTCTTCTGAGAAGTGTGTATTCATCTCAGATGCCCATTTTTGGATTGGGTCTTTGAATTTTGGCAGTCTGATTTTTTTTAACTCTTTATATGTTTTAGATAGAAGTCCTTTGTCTGAGGGACAGTTGGCTAAGATATTTTCCCAATTCATGGGTTTTCTTTTCACTCTGTTGGAAATTTCCTTTGACATGCAAAAACTTTTTAATAGGATGAGATCCAAATTGTTGATTCTGGGAAGTGTTTCCCATGCAATTTGATTTTGGTTCATGAACCCTCTGCCTACTCCTATGTCAAGATTTTTACCTACTTTGTCTTCCAGCAGATTTAGTGTCTCTGTTTTAATATTTAGATCTTTGATCCATTTTGACTTTAGTTTAGTGCATGGATCTAGTTTTAGTTTACAGCATATGGAAAGCCAGTTTTTCCAGCACCACTCATTAAAGAGGCTATCTTTCTTCCAGTGTACAAGTTTGGCAACTTTGTCAAAGATGAGGTGGCTGAGTGTGTTTGCAGTTGTGGCTGTATCTTCTAATCTATTCTGTTGATCTTCAGGTCTGTTTTTATTCCAGTACCATGTTGATTTTATCACAGTAGCTTTGTAATATAATTTCAAGTTGAGGATTGTGATGCCTCCTGCCTTACCTTTGTTGCCCAACATTGCCTTTGCTATTATAGGTCACTTCTTGGTTCCACATGAATTTTAAGGATGATTTCTCTAGCTCTGTGAGGTACACAAATGGTATCTTGATTGAGATTGCATTAAATCTGTATAAGAATTTTGGGAGAATGGTCATTTTCACGATGTTTGTTCTTCCTATTCATGAACAGGGAATATCTTACCATTTTCTGAAACCCTCTTCAATTTCCTTTTTCAGAACAATGTAATCTTCACTGTGTAGATCTTTTACTTCCTTTGTTAGATTGATTCCTAAGTATTTCATTTTTTTGGATGCTATAGTTGAGGGTGTGGTTTCCTTTATTTCTCTCTCAGTGAGTTTGTTGTTTGTGTACAAGAATGCTATTGATTTTTGAGTGTTGACCTTGTATCCAGCAACTGAATTTGGTTATTACATCTAGAAATCTTTCAATGGATTTTTGGGGGTCTTCTATGTAGAGTATTGTTATGTATTAAAAACTGGTGGTCAATTTAACCCCAACTGAATTACATCAGCATGGTGCTGAGACTAGATGGCCCACCTGAGGAAAGTTGCCAGCATAAAGAGAGACATGGAGAAGAAGAAGGAGGCATTGTGGGTTCTTCCAAGAGTTGCAGTTTCAAGCCGATGATTCTCCTGGAGGAGCTTGTCATGCTGGCTTCCTCAATATGGATTCAGCCATTATCATCAGAGGAGCTCGGGACTTTGTCTCTGAGAGTGGCTGTGGTTCACTTTGGGGGAGCTCTACTCCTCACATTGAGCATCACTTCCTGGCTCCAGAGGGAAGATGTTTGCTGTTTAGTCTCCAGAAGAAGGTTGTCGCGCTGGGCTTCCTGATCTGTACTCGACTGTTCTCATCATCAGAGGAGCTCGGGACCTTGTTGCCACTGAGGATGACTGTGGTACTTTTCAGGGCAGCCCTGCTCCTTATTTTGAGTGTGACTTCTTGGCTCCATTGTAGAACTCTCAACCCAATGGCACAGCTCCTTCACCCTGCTGGCATAGACTTTCTAGCTTCCACTGCTGACCTTTGGCCTTCCCAGTGCAGAACCGTAAAATAGACTGGCGTGAGTCCTTATCATGGGCTCTTAGATTTCCAGTTGGATTTGTGGGAGGCCTTGTCATGTGTTGTGGGTCTTTAGCTGGACTCAAGCAGGACATTGCTGTGGGATACAGGCCCTTGGCTGAATATCTTGGGTCTTTAGTGTTGTGGACAGATTTTCGTGCACTTTCTCGTGTTTAATTCTGGGTGACCACCATAGAACAGTATTATAAACTCTGTGTCCTGTATGCAGTTGTTCTGCCTGTAACCCCGGTCTACAACAAGTATCATATCATCTGTAAAATAATGATAATTTAACTTCTTCCTTTCCTATCCTTATTCCTTTTATTTCTCTCTTGTCTAACTGCTCTGGCTAATGTTTCCAGAACTATATTGAATAGGAGTGGTGATAATGGACATCCTTGTCTTGTTCCTGATTTTAGGTTGAAAGTTTTCAGTTTTTGTCCATTTAGTAAGATGTTGTCTGTTGCTTTATGATATATGGTTTTTATCAGGTTAAGGTAGAGAATATATATTCTGATTTTCTGTAGGGTTTTTATCATGAATGAGTGTTGGATTTTGTTGAAAGCTTTTTCTGCATCTATTGAGATGATCATGTGATTCTTGTCTTTGGCTCTGTTGATACGGTGTATTACATTTATTGATTTGTGTATGTTGAACCATCCCTGCATTCCTGGGATAAATCCCACTTGATCATGATGTATAATCTTTTGATGGCTTGTTGCATTCTATTTGCCAATATTTTATTGAGGATTTTTGCATCTATGTTCATTAGGGAGATTGGCCTGTAATTTTCTTTTTTGGTTGGGTCTTTCTCTGGTTTTGGTATTAGTGTAATACTTGATTCCAGGAATGAGTTTAGTAGACTTGCTTCCCTTTCAGTGTCATTGAAGAGTTTGAGGAGTGTTGGCATTAAGTCTTCCCTAAATTTCTTGTAGAATTCAGCAGTGAACCCATCGGGACCTGGGCTTTTCTTTGTTGATAAGGTTCTAATTGCATTTTCAATTTCATTAGCTAAAATTGGGTTATTCAGCAGTTTTACATCTTCTTGATTCAGCTTTGGTAATTCATAGGTTTCTAGGAATCTGTTCATTTTTTCAAAGTAGGTGTCGATGATCTTCTGTATTTCCACAGGGTCTGTCACCAGGGCCTAGAACCTGGCTAAGTGGAGTTCAGAACCTCCGCAACCCAGGTGGCTAGCAGAGATGCACCCCCGGGGTGTCGCACTGGGGCCTTGTGCATGACTGGGTAGAGTTCAGAGCCTCCAGGACCCAGGCAGCTAGCAGGAATGTACCTCCATTGTGTCACCGGGGCCTCGAGCCTGGCTGGGTGGAGTTCAGAACCTCTGGGACCCAGGTGGCTAGGTGGAGCATGCCCCCAGAGTGTGGCACCTCCAGGACCTTCGGTCTGGCTGGGAGTTCAGAGCCGCTGGAGCACAGGGCTAGCCAGAGTGTGCTCCTGGTGTATAGTGCCAGAGCCTTGCTCCTGGCTAGGTGGAGTTTGGAACCTCCAGGAGCTGATGCATGGCTACTTTAGGCTGCACCCCTGAACTGTGGAGCTGGGGCCTTGTGCTCTGATGGGTGGAGCTCAAATTCTCCAAGACCTGTCGGCTATGCTGGTCACTCCCTAATGAGCAGCTCTGAGGCTCTGGGCTGGGTTGGGCTGAGTACCTCTGTGTCCTGTGAGGCTGGCCAGGTGTTCTCCTGAGGGATTGTGCTGGGACGCTGGGCTGGGTAGAGCTTGGATCCTCCGTGTAGCTAGTGAGGATGCACTCCCGGAGTGTCCTCACTGGAAATTTTTGACACAGTAAGTTTTTGTTGTTGGTTGATAAATATTTACTCACAGCATTGGAAATTGTATTATAAAGTTTAATAGTATTTATTTTCAAAGTCTTTAAATTCACAATGGTCTATGATATCAAATAATTATAAATATTTAAGGATGATTATGAGATGTGTAAATACTCATAAATGACGTGATATCCAAGGCAATACCTTGGTATGATACGTCAAAGATAAGTGTTGCAAGGTAAACTAGAATATGCTAATATCTAACCTAAAGTATCTTAAAATGCTTTCAGCCTCTTCCATTCCATCTAACACAAGATTATTACTCTTTTATTTTGTTTTGCATAGTCTGTTTTTCCAAGCATTTACCATAATGTTGAGCTCATATAAAGACATCATAAATCCTTCCTAACTGACTGTATAAGGTTGCTTTTCCACAGGCACTTCTTTTTCAAGCAACATGCTCTCATTATATGAAAGAAATATTTGCCATGGATATTTTCTTCCCATTCCTTCCCCTCTCTCTCTGTGTCTCTGTCTCTGTCTGTATGTCTGTCTCTCTCATGCACGCACACACACACACACACATACGATTCTGAAAGATACTTTTTAGAGAGATCTGAGTTTGTGTCATGCAGTGGAAAGAACATAAGATTAGGAGTGTGGAGGTATCCAAGGCTATCCAAGGCATTGCTTGGTTCCTACTTTGGATTGTGGGAGGTTCAGCAAAATTCCTAAGAAAGAAAACAATGTGGTGGTGCATGTCTGTAATCCCAGCAGGTGAGAGGCTAAGGCAGGAGGATTGCTGAGTTTGATGCCAGCCTGGACTACATAATGAGTTCAAGGCGACCCTGAACTACTACTACCCTGTCTCAGAACCCCCCAAAGATAAAAAAAAAAAAAAGAAAAGAAAGAAAGGAAATCAGTGGACTTGTTGGAGAGAGAGACCATGTATGGCTAAAAAACCCAAGTCCCACAGAATAAGTGTACAATGAGTAGTTGAGCCGAAGGTACTGTTGGAATGAGAAATGTTTTGTGAATTGGGGACTTGTTCTCATTTCTCCTACACATATGAGAAACTCCTCCACTTCCATAGGACTCTAAGGTTCTCTTAAAATTTGTGAGCCAGAAGTAAAGTAGATATGAATCTGTACATCTACTTATATAATGTAAAAATCAACAGTCCATAAACCAGTAAGAACTTTGCAAGTATTCAGAAAATAAAGATCATTTCTTATATTTAGCTCTTACTTGAGAGTAAAGATTTAGAAGTAGATGTGCTTAAAGGAGACTTGCATGAGTCATCAAGGATATGCAAAAATTTATTTTGTGCATGTGTCTGGAAAGCAGAATCTCCGCAGTAATATCTACTGGAATCGATATTGTTCATGACTGATAGAGGAGGGAAATTTTGGCAGAGTCCAAACCAAAAAAAAAAAAAAAAAAACTTTTTGTGGCACTACTAGAGATTTAATTCAGGACCTTCACACTGAGCTACAGCCCTAGCTTTGTAATTTTTTTAATTTAAATTTTGAGACAGGGTCTTGCTAAGGCACTAAGTTGCTCAGGCTGGACTGAACTTGGAATCCTCCTGCCTCAGCCTCCCATAGTGCTGGGATTCTAGCGTGGTACTAAGCTGGGGTTTTGTAGACTCTATACTGCAAATTAAAAATATGCACACTGGCAAATGACAGAAAGAACACATTGTATATATAGTTAAATAACAGTCTTCTTGGTTTGCTACTAAATAATCAAAGAATTCTCTCTTAAAAATGAGAAACGAAGTGAAATGTGTTCTGCGGTCTCAGTTTCCCTTTTGTACATTTACTCTTTTCTTTGAGATGCAACAGAGAAACTCAGTGCCCACTGGAAGCTCCTCCCCCTGTATCAAAACCTGTCTCAAGAAATAATCCAACGTTAACCCATTAGCACAAATTTAAGTATTATTTACCTGTTTTAAGCTATTTCTAGTTTTGACATAAAACACTTTTATCTCAGAGGAATTTTCGGTTTTGACATGGAGGTGGGGACCTGTACTTTTCTTGAGGGAACAGGGGTGACTTTGAAATGAGATCTCCCAGATGAGCTCTCACTCCTCTATGTCTTACGAATGTCTCATTTATCAGGATTATATTTAATGCGTATCAGAATACTCTGCCAAACTCATAAAAAAGATGGAATATCCAGTGAGCGCAGATAGGGAGAGCAACATTAGATGGAACATGAATTTTTATTTTATTTTGAATTTTGGACGTTAAAAGCTAAAGTCTCTAGTAAGTAGATGAAGAAGAAGATAGAAACGCAGAATAAAAACAATGTAAGTCTTGTATCTTTCTTGAGATGTGAGAAAAATGTAAAGTGATGGAGGGTATACAGGAGAAAGTTACGAAAGTGAGCTGGGCAGGGTCATGAAGTGAAGCAGCTTATTGGAGATGATCTGAAGATAAAACACCTCCAGCACCTTCTGGGGAAATGAACAGTCAGAAAAGAAGTAAACTGCCCGAACACACTGACTAACATGATCTTTGAAGAACAGTTACGGGATGAGGAAGGTCTTTAAAAGAAAATATAAAGCACAGAATTGCAGAAGGATGAAAAGAAATACACTCATGTGGTAAGCACTAACCAGGGTAGATAGCCTCTGATTTTGTGGTGAAACTAATTAAATGTATGTGTTCCTTGTTAGTGCTTCTCATTATCAAAAGGGCTAGGAGATCTTTTCTTGAGGTTTTGTGTAGGGAAACATCACTCCTGAAAAATTCTCAAAGTTTATAAATTCAGGGCCATTTTTATTTCCATGGTCTTTGCTTGCCATGACATTATTAGACTTCTTGTTTGTGTCGTATTGAAAAACCTACACAGGTGATGAAATAAATTTCCATATTAGAAAATAAGTCAGAAAAAGACTCTGTACATTACGTAGTTATATTAAAATGTCACAATTATATTAAGGGACTGTCTTGGTTACTTTTCTCTTGTTGCTGGGACAAAATACCTGACACCCAATATGAAGGAAGGAAAGGTTTATTTATCTTACAGGTTTTGGAGGTTTCAGTCTATCATCAGCTGGTTCCAAGGCAGGGTGGCATGGCACTGGGGCAACCCTTCAAGGCAGCAGCCAGAGCTAAAACAGCCAAAGCAAAAGAGGAAAGAACAAGCCTCTCCTCCTCCGTTGTATTGTACCCAGGCCATCCCCCAACCCTCAGGGCAGGTGTAGCACTGGCAGAATCTCCTTGCCCTCCTTTCCACAGGATGAGGATATTTACAAAGTAAGTACCCTGGCTAGCTGCTGAGTCTCTCAGTTAAACTTCTCAACTTCTCAAGTTGGCACAATGTATCAGCCATAACAAGGGCTTTTAAATCAATCAAGTCAAGTGTTACTCTTCATCATAACTTGAAAGTGAAGATGGTGGCATATTTTCTAAGTGCTTAGAAGCTCAGTAGGTGGTGGTGAACATAGACATACCAGACATCTAGGTAAAATTCTCTCCTCCCAGCCATTGTGTGGTCCAACTAAAGCTGCTTTCACAGTCCAGACTGTGGTACTGAGGGCTCCAGGAGGGAGTGCCTTCCCTTGTCCTTTGCATTATCAGACTCTTCAGTAAAACGTTTGTCCAAGGACTCCTGCAGCCATTAGTTTCCCTGGAGACACTCATCTGCATGTATTCTGTGAGTGGGCTTGGCTTTCTTCTCCAAGTATGCTGTGATACTGTGTGTTTCATGCAAGCACAGAGATCTTTTGTTTACTGAGAAAATCTCTACTTCAGAAATATAAGTTAGCATGGTTTTTTGGCCCTGACTTTGAATTGTGGGGGAGACCAAAGAAGTGCAGACTGCAGCAGCCACAGTTCTTAAGGAATTGGATGATCACAATTCTCATAGTGATCTACAAGTCCTTTCTTTTCCATGTGTCTCAGGTGTGACTTTGCCAAACTTGATGTAAGAGCAGAGGGTTTTCCAAAGTGCCAGCCTTTCACTTCTCTCCTGAATCAGTATGGATCCCATTGGCCCAGTGTTACTGATAGAAACTTTCAGTGCAGAGGAGCTACAAGGCTGTAGCCTGGTATGTGACAGTGACCATCATTACCACTTCATGTGCACACGGTTGGACAGTCACCACAGTTTGAAGGCCACCCTAGTGTCAGAAACAAGGGCAAAGACTGGCTGTCAGTTTGTGGTGTTTCTTTAGTGCCTGTGAAAGAAGCAAAGCCAAGAGTCATCTGCCTAGTGCCCAGAGAGGTAGGGGTTAAGTTCTGGGTAGCTAGATTAAAAAAAAATCTTTAAGACATGAACTTCTAATAAAATTGCTAGACTATTTACCTCAGTTATCAGGAAATGGTTTCTTTTTTCCTTAGCAATTATAATGTTACTCCTGACTATGAGTTTAATGAAGACTTAGAAGCACCAGTATTACGTGATCAAGTTGTAAGATGCAAATCATGTTAGAATAACAAAGAACCGTGTATTCAGTCAATTGCTCTTTGAGAGAAAATAGGAAACTGTGAAATAAGTGGCCAGTGACATCACCAGCAACATCTGAAAAATGATGCTCCCAAGCTAGGAATTTCTTGGAAGAATGTGTGTTTATAATGTTATTTGATTGGTGAGAAAAATTAACAGCATGGAACTAAAATGCAAGGGAATCATCATAAAGTGCAACTTCGTTTAATGATTCATGCAAGTAAGTCTGTTTGATAGCAGAGCTAGAAGCATCCATGAGAAATCACTCTTAATTGTGAATGGCAATAGTAATTAATGAGATGAGTGAACTGCTCTGCAGTGATTGAAATTTCATTCAAACTTCCTTTCTGTTTTACTGGTTTCATTCTGCTTTGTTGGAGGAAGTCCTATGCTTGCAAATACTTGGCCATGGCGTTCATGTTGAATGTTGAAATGCACATTATAAAATGTTGAAAAGCATATCATAAAAACTCAACATCTTCCTTGGGATATTAATCTGTGTAGTTAAGGAAGACTTCTGTATTATTGTTTCTTTCTCAAAATAGTAATTAGACACAAAATGAAAGAAAAAAATCCCAGTGTGATTGCCTTCTGGGTAGAACATGTGGCTTGCTGCCATAAAAACATCTCTTTGATCTCAAAAATGATGACAAAGCATAGTTCTGATAGAAGGTTCCTCTGCCACACGCCTATGATTTAATCTTTTCTTCTTTTTCCCCATGAGGCAATTCTGTCTTGCGCTGTTAAACCATGTCAACTTCACTGGAATATCTCAAAACATCTGTAGAATACTGATTAAAATAGACACTACGTTACTATAAAAGAAATGTGTTGGCTTTCTGCTGTCTCTACTCCTGGAATTGCATTTTCAGTTTTATTTAGAGTAATTGTACATTCACATCTCTTCTATTCTTGCAGGATGAGGATGAATATCCTAGTCATGCTGGTATAGAGGGATGGGTTAATAGCCTGCCGTGTCATGGAAAAGTTAATCTTTTGAGGTGGGCAAATCAAATCAAATGTTTCTGAAATATGTGTGGCACTGTCAGAGGAAAAGGAAACTTAATGGCAGAAGTATAGCCAGAGAGGGTCACTATACAATCAATTGCGGGGTGGCGGAAAGCCACATCCAAGAAACCACCTGGAAACTACATTCCCTTTTTATAAGCTCCAATTAGAATATGGGGCAACCAGTTAACTAAGAAACACTTATTATCTCCTTTCATCATGCTTTTTTCCTGCCTTGCCCATTTTTTATTGCATCAGGTGTGTGCTGCCTTTGGATGTTTTATAGAGTCATTAAATTAAGAGTCCTGCCCTGCCTCGCAAGTTTGCAACAGCACACAAAAAATGAGATCAATGGAGAAGGAGAAAGCCAGCTTTATGACAGTGAAAGCCAACCAGGGAGTGATGTGCGGCCACAGAGGGCTCCCTGGTTTCCTCCCCCGCCCCTTGCGGTCCACCGCAGACAGCCTGCCGCGTTTCCACAGCCCTCTGCTGGACCCTGCAGTCGTCCTCCTGTCTTCTAAGCCCCGCTGCTCGGCAAGTCAGCCTTCCTTATGGCTCTCCTTTTGCATTGTTGGGGATTATACACAGATATGCTCTGCCATGGAGTTACATCCTAGCCTTGTTTGTTTGCAGTACAAGAGTTGAATCGAGGGTTTTAGCTCAGAACCATATCCCAGTCTTTTTATTTTTTATTGAGTCTGGGACAAGGTCTCACCAAGTTGCCCAGCTGGATCCCACCTTGTGAGTAGCTAAGATTGCGGGCTTGAGCTACCTTGTGCGGGCCAGGCTTACTGTGTTTGTTTGTTTGTTTATTGATACTGGGAATCCAGCTCAAGGCCTTGCACTTGCCAGGCAGGCGCTGTGCCACTGAGCTACATTCTCAGCCCTTCCCTTGGGTTTTAAGTTGTCAGTTCCAGGTTATGTCACCAACCTGCCATGACCAGCCTCTGGGAAAGCCAGCTTCACATGAATCTAGAAGTAGTTGAAGGGATCAGAATTTGGACCAGGGTACCAGAGCTGTGGTGGCTCCTACTGCAGTGAATGTGACAGGGGTCGACCAGAATCATGACCTACAGGGAGGCTGAGGCAGCTGGTGGTGTTGAGAGATAAGGCAGCAACAGCAGCAACTGTATGTTAACAAGCCGCCAGGGGAACAGTATAGGGAGACACAGAAAAATCTGAGAAAGCACATGTCTTGGTTACTTTTTACTCATTGCTGAGACAAAACACCTGACACCCAAAATTAGGGAAGGAAAGGTTTATTTAGCTTACAGTTTTTGGAGGTTTCAGTCCACAATCAGCTGACTCCAAGGCAGGGTGGCATGGCACAGGAACAACACTTCAAGGTGGCAGCCAAGCAAAAGCAGCAGAGTAAAAGGGGCCAGAGCAAGCCTCTTCTCCTCCTTTATATAGTACACAGGATTCCCCCCCCCCCAGGGTGGGTGTAGCATCCACAAATCTCCTTGTTTTCCTTTGCACAGGATGAGGATGTTTACAAAGTAAGACCCCTGGCTCCCAGCTGAGTCTCTCAGTTAAACTTCTGACTTTCTCAAATTGACACAATGAACAGGTAACTGCTGTGCTCTACACCCCAGGATGTAGAGCAGTTCAGTTACTTGATTAAGCTTCTAGGCTTCTCAAGTTGACACAATGTATAAACCATGACAGCACATAAATTGAGTCCAATAGCACCCAATAGATTGATATTGACTGGTGTTATGGTTTATATCTAGATGTCCTCCAAAGCCTCATGTACTCCTGAAGGTGGGGCTGTGGGGAGATGGTTGAATCATGGGGGCTGATACTCAGCAGTGGATCAGTCCATAATAAGTCTATAGCTAAATGTGATGCTGGGAGGTGCAACCTGGTGGGAGGAGGTGAGTCACTAGGGGCGAGGCCTGGAAGGATCTATCTCCCTCCTCCTCCCTTGATCCCTCCCTACTTGCTGCCTCCACACCATGAGCTGTTTCTCCTCTGTGATTCCCTGCTGCCATGCCACCTGCCTTGGAGCCAGCTGACTGGGACTGAGACCTTTACAAACTGTAAGCTGAAATAAACCTTTCCTTTCTGGGGCTGTGGGTGTCAGGTATTGTGTCTCAGTGATGAGAAAGTAACTATGACAACTGGATAACAGTATGATGTATGTTAATACATTTTTTTTTCTGTTAGTTAATTTCCTTCTACATTTTTATATTACTGGTATTATTGAGAGATACAAAGGGTAACTTAAAAGCCAATTCAGGCTAAATATGTACATGTTGAGGGATCAGAGTAAAGAATGAAACTGTGTAGGATAAAATTAATAAAGGAAGGCCTGTTGGAGGAGGTGAGTTTTGAGCTATCTTTTGAAGACTGCTTGTAAGCAACAAACAGTTGTCTACAAAGTTCTCATGGAACCTTAAAATCTGAGCAAAATGCCAGGTTTTGGGGCAGATTTTATAGATCTGCTATGATAGTTTAGTTTAAACTTGTTTTTTTAAATGTAAGAACAATCTAAAAAATTGCTGTTTATATTTAGCAAAATTCAAAGGTATCTTTTTGCCTTTGAGATTGGAAAAATTAAAATTGATGGCATATAGTGTTGTCAAAGGGGAGGAGAAACAGTTTCCTACATTCATGGAAGTCTGTAAATCATCGGAGTCTTTTGTGGAGGTCAGTTAGATTTTTTAAGTGAAAATTTAAAATGCAGATAAATTATTGACCCAGAAATTTTATTTTGGAGGCATCTAGATATACATAAATATGCAATATTGTTCATTGCACTTTTGTTTTTAATAATAAAAACAGGTTCAATGTAAATATCAACAGTAGAATGTTTAATAGTGGAGTTGCTAAAAAAAAAACTAAGGTATATACATGCTATGTGCTGTTAAAAAATAGGCTCATATTCTTAAGAATGCTGTCACAGTAAAAAAGCAAGTTGCAAAATAGTTTATACTATTAGTATAATGCACAAAAAAAATCAATTGTAGGATACACACATGAACAGACTTTATCCTTTTCATTCTGTAAGATACTACATTTATTTGTTTGTCTAAATTTAAAGAGAGAAAAAAGCTCCTAAAAATGATGATCCTTTGAATGGAAAGAAAATTCATCTCCTAGAAAGAGTCAGAGGAAAATTTCAGGTTAGTGCTAAAGGAAAATATAATAAAAATAAGTGGCAAGGAAGCTATAGATAATTCTATACCAGTGACATTTCACAACATGTTTTTTTTTTCTTTGCAGCACTGGAAATTGAACTCACAACCTCGCACCTGTCAGACAGGCGCTTAAGTCACTGAGCCAAACTTCTGACCCTGGTTTTTTGAGGAAGGGTTGCACTGTGTAGCTCAGGCCAGGCCGGCCTTGCGCTCCCGTTGTAGCCCAAGCCGGCCTCGAACTCGCAACGCTCCTCCTACTTTAGCCTCCTGAATGCCGGGATTAATGGTGTGCGCCACCACACCCAGCTGCACAGCATGTTTAAGATGAGGAAGTTTTTTATGAATTGAAAAAAAAGATCTAACTGACTTAAAAAGACCTATTACAGGCCAAGCTAGTGGAAAATTAGAAAAAGTTATCAAAATTTACTTCATTGTAATTCAAAATATCATTCAAAAATATTAAAAATTATATTCAATTCACTGTGGAAGCAAAGTTTTTAAAAAATGGAGTAATGTTGGAAATGGGGAAAAATTGATCTTATATGCATATTAAGAAGTTTGTGGGCAATGTGAAAAATTTATACAAGCATTTTGTTGCAAGGATGACATTACAAACTTGTCTTTGCTTACTTTGCTTACCTGAAGTGCTGATCCCAGGTAGAACTAGAACAATAATAAGCAGAGTCCAGGATCTGAACCCCCCTGGGCAGGCCCCTCCAGAGCGGGTCAGCCGAGTGGCCTCTTAGTCCACACATGCTCCCGGGGCTCTCCACCCCTCAGGAGGTGGTCTGTTCTGCCCTTGGGAAGCTCTGCTTGTCACAAAGTTCTTAGTACTCTATTGAAGTAAAAGCTACCTCGGGGAAGGTTTATCTCCAACATGCATTAGGATAAGCTTTAAAAATTGATTAAGGCCCAGTCTCCCCCCACCGTCCCCAGACCAATTAAATCCCTGGGAGTGGGGCCCAAGCCTCAGCTTGCTTCTGAAAGTGCCCCAGGGAGTTTCATGTGCTGTGAGGACTGCCAACCACTGTAGTCCCAGAAATCCACCGGATTTTAAAGAGCTTTCTCATGTTTCACTTTTATCTCTTCTCCAAGAATATTAACTCCTAGTCTTCATAGGAAATGACTTTAAAGGCCTGTGAGATATGTATCCATTTATTCTAAAGTCACTATAGCAGGACATTTTTTAATAAGAAATTTAGTCAAATACAATCAGAATAACTAGAATTACATTAAAAAGAAACAGATTAAAATTTAATCCAGGGCTAGTTAGTATGTTTTATATTTTTCTATCTGTACTTTAATGGAGTTCATGAATTTGAAACTTCCAAGTTGGCTGCAATGCTTCATCGGCAGGTGGATTTGAGTCTTCGGTGTTAGGGGCCTATGTGCTGAGCAGGTTCTTTTGGGTCTGCCTTGGTTTTAAAAATGGTTTTGTAATGAATTAAAAACAACCCTAAGGCAGTAGCAGAAATAAGTCAAGTTAAGACCCATATCTGGCTTGATTTGGAGGGAAAATCAGTCATTGAAATATGGCCTTTTAAAAAGAAAGTTACAATATGAAAAACAGAATTTTTGTTTAGAGTGCAATGAGAAATAGAAATTGTGATATAGATAGTGTTAGAATCTAGGTTTTCTTTAAAAAGCAATGCTTTTATTATTTTATTTAGCAGGTTAAGAAAAAAAATACCCTGGTGTTCACAGCTCCCATGGGACTTGAGGGTTTTATTTTGTGGGTAGAAATTTTGTTAGGGTTGAATTTCTCACCACTGAAATGAGAATCTCACAGGCCGCTTGCAAGGTGTTGTTCAAACTGCCAGAAAAAAAAGGTGAGTGTGGAGCGAGTGCTCAACCCTCAAAAATTCTGTTCCCACACCTGAGTTGGGCATTAGGATGAAATTGGGGTGACCTGTTTTCAGGCCTGGTACCCGGAGACTGGGATAACCTGAGAGAGGGCATCAGGATTGAGAATAGTGACTCAGACAGAGATCTAGAGAAATCCTGCCGAGGTCAAGAGGGCTATCAGAGCAGATGGGGGCTTGGGGAGGACGTGTCAAGAGGATCTGCATTTTCTGTGAGTGTGGCTGACACAGGCTGCTCATCCCATGGAGGGGAGAGCTAACCAGTGCATTGAGCCGATTATTGAGAATAACCTGCCAGTTGACTTTACTTTTGTTGTTGTTGTTGTTGTTGTCAGGAATATAAAACAGTTCAGTTCAGTGTTGCTTCCTTTTGACTGAAACAGTAATGGTGGTCAGCAGTCAGGAAACTGTGCCTTTTTGCAGTTTGCTTTCCTTTTGATCCTCTGCACACATCAGCCTGCCTGGCCTCCATTCTTTGGGGCAGCCCGCATTCCTTAGCAGCACTTTTCCTTGGCAGGTGAGTCGAGTCTTGCCTCACTGCAAGCAGCTCTATGAGCATACCATAGCCTTGTTCCTCAACTCCAGGGCGCTCCGTTCATCTAATTTCATTCTGCAGTGCTTTACTGCGGTCTGTGGTGGTGGTGGTGGTGGAGGGGTGACAAGGGCTTGAGGAGATGTGTCCCTGCTCCCTTACAGTCATTTCAGTGAGTCCAAGGGGAGTGTTCCTTCCTGAATGAGGGCTGGCTCCATTTCTTCTTTTTCCAGTTCCTTTCAGAGAGTGCTCAGCTTGGTGAGAAATGAAACTCTATACTCCATGGCCCCTTTCCAGCTGGGTGCAGTTCCAAACTGCGCTCCAAGCCAACACTAATTATATTCAGGGTTCTTGTTAATAACAGAGTACAGACATATGTAACTAATATTGAATATTAATTTTTCTCTAATAAGAAGTCTTGGCCATTTTATTATGGACGTGAAGTTGCCTTGGTATCTGTCTATGAAAACATTGGCGTAGAGCCTCACCTGTCAGGAGCTAGTGATGGTGCCCTCTGGCAGGAAGCTTCCAATTTTCTGGGATGGTTTTTCCCACATTCTTGCTGAAAAGCCTGTGCCCAGCTCAGTGGCTTGGCAAATGGAGCAAAACCTCCTGGGTTTAAATGGCACTGCTAGAGAATCAGTGATCATCCAATGGGACCATAACAGATTCATTTTGACATTTTCTGCATTGTTTTTTCCTAGATAAATCAATATTTAAGCTGTTGTGAATTTAACAGTTTAAATCCACTTAGAAGAATGTTGGGCTCTTAAGAAGTGTCAGCTCCATACATATGCATGATGCATGTGCTACCTAGCACAGTACCTTGTGCACAATAGACCCTTACAAATTGGACTGATGAATGACTAGAAATCATTAAAGAAAGTCTCTAAATGTCTTTGCTGGATAGCTTTTTTTAAAAAAAAAAGTGTTATTGTTTTTACTTGAAAGTGATAAGAGCAGTTCTTTAAAAATATCAATTCCATCAATTCATCAATTTAAATTTGGAAAGAGTCATTCCGAGTTACATCAGTGGCTCTTAGCTTTCCTTTGGGCCTCTTGGGAAGCTCCACCCAAAACCAATGAAATTAGAATTTGTGTTATAGGTTTTGAGCATCTGAGAATTTAAATTTTTAATGGTTTCATGGAGGTATCATTAGCATACAACACACTGCACATATTTAAAATGGAGAGTTTGGTAAGTTTTAACCTACATAGCCACCTGTGAAACCATCACCATCATCAAGACAGTGAACATCATTTGTGACTTTATAATCTGCTCAGATGATTGCCAAGCTCAGCAGGGCTAAGAACTCCTGCAGTAGTGCCTACAAATCATGAGCTGGTCAGTGTGTAGCTTGGAGCTGTCTTTCTCATTCAGTGGGGCAAATGACTCCTCAGCCTCCAGATGTAGAACAAATAAATGGTGAGGGCAGGGCTGTCTTGGGAAAAAGTGAAAATTAAGTGGGAACTTGTGCTGGTTGTTCTGAGTTGGCACTTGGCCTGAAACCATCTCAGTTCAACTAGATATCATGCAAGTGATGAAGATGGCATAATGTAATTGAACAATATTCTACATATCAATTGTATAGTAATTTTGTCAGCTGTTTTTCAGCCTGTGTAAGTAAAATAGTGCATCTTTATAAAATGATATAAAAATTCAGCTACGTTGATGTTCAGAATCAGGGCATCATTTAAATGAATATTTTTAATATGGTGAAATATTTTACAAACACTAAAATGATTTTATGAAATATTTAATGAGTTGGAGAAGTTGTTCATTGTGAGAGGAGCAGTTTGCTAAATTACTGTGTGATGAAGTATAGCATTTCTGTTTCAAAAAAGATATATACAGAACATTCAAAAATTAAAAAATATATTAAACAAAAAGATGCACAGATATGTACTCACACAGGCAAACTAAAAGACTTGGAAAACATACCCCAGAACATTAACATTTGTTATTTCTACTCATGGAAGAAAACATTTTAATTTCTTTTAAAATTTCTTTCCGTGCTTCTCATATTTTAAAAATGAAAACACTTCTCAAAATCAGAAATGATAAATGTTATTAAGAATCAACTGTAAAAATTCCTCCAAAAAAAATAACACCTTGTGTAAAGCAAGTCCAGTCAAACTGATGGAAGACTATAAAAATCGTTAACATTCTAGCTTCAAACTAGTGTGCATTACCCAGTAGTCATTCACTAAATGTTTCTGGAGAGATTTGCATAAATGACTGAAGCTAAGCAAAATAAACAAACACCTGCTCAAGCTGGAACTAGTTCAGTTGCTTTTTTTTTTTCAGAGTCATCAAAGCAAATTGGTTTTGTTTATTCTATTAAACTCGAGTTTGAGGTTGCAAGGCATTTGTGTTACTGTTGAAGTGTGTTGGCATTTCATTTCATTTTGACTGACTCCAACTGTTTTTTTAGTAAGACTGGGCAATATGCAAATAAGTAGGTTTCTATTTATGGGCTGTTGTATTAGTTCTTGACCATTTCAGAAAAGCTCCAGTCTGAATAATGTTTTCTTCACTCTGGAAGGCAACATGGATGGGGTCTGCGGGTCCTTATCACATTGCAGGAATTTACATGTTTGTGACAGTACAGTAGGAACTCCCCATGTCCCAGTGTGTGTTCCTCCCTCCCAGCCCTCTGTGCTGAGCTTTGGCTTGGTTCATTGTTTTTGCCAACTTGCAGCTTCATTCTGTTTCTCCTTATTGGATCTGTCTCCTCAACCTACAAAAGTGCTCCACTCTTCTCTGGCCTAAAATTACTTTTAGTCTCCTATGTTCCCTAGAGTTTCCACTCTATTCCTCCCCTTTTTTCCATTGCCAACATCTCCATGAGATTGTCAGTATTTTGGCTGGAGGTACTTTCTCCTGTCCAAGAACCATGTCTGTCTTTCACTGTGTCCATGTCAGTCATTTCGTTACCTTTCTCCAGTGCTAGGCCAGACCTATTCCTTTCTTTACACAATGTTCCATCTACCTCTGAATTTCTAGGAACACAGCAATCTCTATGGGGATTTGTGAGACTTGAGGGCATCTCTTAATTTAACAATATGGAAGGGTTTGCAGTGGCTGCTGGCTTTTTCATGGAACACATTTTCATTAAGTGTCCTGTAGATTTTTTATTTTTTGAGTGTATACTTCACATAAAAGTTAACACAGCTTTTCCAATCTTAACCACACTTTTCTGTCATCTTTCCCTCCTTACAAAGTTTTAGTGTGTGTTTGTTGAATTACTTTCGCACAAATTACCCAAGGCCGTGCTATAGCACTCAGTCAAACAGATCCATCTTCAACTGCCATCTGACTTTGGGATGTTACTAGACTTATCTGTACCTCCATATGTCCACACATAAAATTGTTGTAATGACTACCTTATGAGATTATTGTGAAGACTAAAAGAAGTATTGTTTGGGAAGCCCATATCTCTGCATCTTGGCCATGGTGGCCCCTCAGGATTCTGGAATGCTTCCTTTCTTCCAGGTTCCTTCCTTTCACACCTTCAAGAAGCTGCGTCAATGTGTGAAGGTCCAAGTGGCCACTAGGTTTGTGAGACTCCAACTGGTGTCCCAGCAACCTGCTAAATCATAGGTCTTTAGGAGCGGGGCATGCCCTTTCTCATCGCAGATCATAAATGTGAGACCATGAATGACAAGGGTCTGTCTCTCCTTTCAGATCAATCAGTGTGATCTGTCCAGAGATTTTTAAATAACAGAAAATATACAAAGCAAGTATCAAAGCAGCAGACAGTATTCATGTGCTGCAAACTCTGTGCAACCACATCACCCACATGTTCATAGCCACAGCAGAGGGGAAGGGGAAAAACAGCATTTCCTTCTTTTCTTGGAACTGCCATTTTTTCTCATCCCCGATGCCAATGTCTTCTTACAGGATTTACAAGGGAAGAAAAGTCTCACTGTTCTAGAATTGCCAGGGAACGTTCCAAACCTTGCTTAGCCTTCTTCCTAGCAACAGATCCAGCAACTTCCTCCACATTTCTCCTGGGTGGCATGGCTATCATAGGGCTTATCATTTTCTGTCACCTACTAGCCATACAACCTTGGGCCATTAGTCCAGCTTCTTTGCTTCAGCTTTTTTCTCTATTAGATGGGTATAGTAAAACTACCATATCTTGAAGTTATTGTGAGAATGAAGTAAATGACAGCCGTATTCAGCAGTATCCAGAATGGTGGAAGCACTCAGTACGACGCTAGGTAAGCATTTTAGTAGTGAACCTATGGGTTAGGGGAAATACCATGAACTAAGAACCACGAATCATCTAGAGTCCTGGCCTTATCACTTATTACCTATAATGAATCATTGGGAAGTTATTGAAACTTACAATCTGCAGAATGCTAGAAAAACACTTAGGTTTCAGTAATAAGAGAGATGACCTCTATAAAAAATAAATTTCAAAATGTGAAACACAAAATGGTAGTATCATCTCAACTCTGTTTTTGAGGAGCAGCTGCTGAGTCTTAGTTGTTTTTGCATTTCTTATGGCTTCTAGCACTTTACCCGTAGTTGAGTCTACAGCAACCGTCGTTGAACGAACTGTTTAATAATTCAACACAGCTGAGAAAAAAGAAGCAAATTGAGAAAGCCTCTGTGTGATGTATGGAGATGTGTGAAATCTTACATGTAATGCATGTGTTTTTTAATCAGTTTCCCTGAAGCTCTGCAGTTCTGCTTTACATAGAGTCAGCCCTGGGAAGACTAGAAGCTTCCAATTAGGGCAACAGGGATGGGATGGGTTGCTCTGGGCAGGCACACTGACCATATGAGAAACAGCAGCTTGACAGCCCGACAATGATGGGAGAGGAAAACTCAGACAAGCAGACACAAAAACGTAAAAAGCCTTTCAGTATGGGGCTTTTTACTGTAATGAGAGATCCCATGAGGCTTACTGAGAGATGAATTAGACAAAGCAGTTGAGCTCTTCTTTGGAAAACCATTTCACTTTGGCAGGGGTATACTAGATGACCTAAAATGACAGATTCTACTAATTTCCATGATTGCCTCAGGGAAAGTTGAAGCAAACTTAGCTCTGATTTTGCCTTATGTTTTTCAAACATAACTTCTTGGTTGACTGCACAGGTAATTACTCTAACTACAAAGTTCATGTTACTAATTATCTCAACTACAGCTTTATTTTCTCTACTGCTACTGAAACCTAATTTTCTTAAGTTTTGTGGTTTCCAACCAATAAGTGCTAAAATCTTTTTCCAGCAAATGAAATGCTTGGTCATGTCACTTTATGTACCTTTTTGTATCATTAGAATGATTTGTGATCAATTTGGAGGATG
>RJWM01011888.1:0-58349 GCA_004363535.1 Dasyprocta punctata | reverse complement strand
ATAGCCAGATCTTGGAAACAACCCAAGTGCCCATCAATCAAAGAATGGATAAAAAAGATGTGGTATTTTTATACAATGGAGTACTACTCAGCTATTAAGAAAGATTGCATTGAGACTTTTGTAAGTAAATGGTCATGACTTGAGACCATACTCGTAAGTGAGATAAATCAAACCCACATGTGTAAATACCATATTGTCTCCCTAGTGTAAGAAACGAAAAAGTATGTATGATCCAAAATCTATAATAAATACTACGTAAGGGTGAAGAACAGCTCAAAGAGCAAGAGTAACTGGGAAGGGAAAAGGTGGAAAGAGAAAAGGGAAGAGGAAAAGATATAAACCTGTATATATGTATATGTAAGATAACTAGAATGAACACACTGTTGAATCTATTCGTTGTTGAGAAAGAACAGTTAATGCTTGTATGATTAGATTAATGTCTATATCTGTTAATGTAAGTAACCATTTTAAAGATAATGATGCGCAATATTGCAAGCATTGTCAAGTTTCTGTCATCTGATTTTGTAAACCTGCAATGTTACTGTAGTGTATTTACTCTAGTCATTTGTCTCTTTTGCTTGTTGTTTTTGTTTTATATGTCTTTTTTTCTGTTTTTTTCTTTGCTAAAATAAAAAATATGAAAAAAAATAAAAGATATTCTATATGCCTACGAAATATCTTTGAAACAAGTGAGTCTGCCTCGGTTATGTTATGCTTTCCCTTCTAGTCTCTAAATATGTTGATTATATAAATTGATTTTCAAATGTTAACCCAAACTTTCAGGCTTGGGATCAACTCCACTTACTCATAATATACTGTCCTTTCCACTAAATTTATTAATATTTTGTCTATGTTCATACATGCATGTTCATAAGGAATATAGCATGGAGTTGTGTTTGATTGTGATGCATGTGGTTTCAATGTCAAGGCATTGCTGGTTTCCTAAAATGAAAAGTGTGCTCTCTATTTTCTGAAAGAGAGCAAGACCGGTATTATTTCTTCCTTAAATGTTTAGTAGAAACCAGTGAAACCATCTCAGTCTGGAATTTTCCTTGTAGGAGGATGGTTTACACTCAACTTTATTGAATTATGACTTACAAGCAATAAAATGCACCAATTTTCAGCATACAATCCAATGAATTTTGACAAATGAATGACCATGTAGATACAATTGCAATCAATTCTCTCTTAAAATTTTCCCTTTGCTCCAATCTAGGCAGCATATTTTTCTAGTCCTAGGATACCACTGATCCACTTTTGTTACTATGGATTAAATCAGCATCTTCTAGAATTTCTTCTATATAGAATTATGGTATGATTATTGTGGCTCATCATTTTGTTTTGTAAAATTTTTTTTATTTTAAAAAATATTTTTATTTTTAACTGGCACATAGTAATGACGTATATTAGCGGCAAATGTGACATATGTATATGATGTGTAATGATCAAATTCATCATATTGGCATGCTGTTTTTTAAGGCTATATTGCTCTCAGCATCAGTACTTAGTTCCTATTTAACACTACATATGGAAATACTGCAATTTGTATATCCACCTGTTAAATGACAACTCAGTGTTTTTCAGATTGTAGTGATTATGAATAAAGCTGCTATGAACATTCATACACAAGCCTTTTTTGGACATATATTTTTACTTCTCTTGTGTAAATAGGAATAGAATTGCTGGGTAAGTGTATATTTAACTTTGTAAGGAATCACTAAACTGTTTTCCAGTGTAGTACCATTTTGCATTCCCACCCACAGTATGTGAGGGTTCCAATTTCTCTTCATCATCTCTAACACTTAGTGTTCTAATTTCTAAAAATTGTAGCCATTCTTGCGGGTATGTAATAGTAAATGATTCTGACTTGGTTTGCATTTCTCTGGTGACTAATGATACTGTGTATCTTCTGTTTATTGGCTAACTATCATTTTGTGAAAATTTCTTCAAATACTTTGTTTTTATTTTGAGTAGTTAGTTTTCTTTTTTTGGGGGTAGTTAGTTTTCTTATTAATGAGTATAAAAGTTCTATATATGTTCTGGGTACAAGTCTTTGCTCTTATATGTAGGTTGTGAATACTTTTGGCGGATGTCAGACTTTTTCATTTAGGTTGTCAAATTTCTTGGCACAAATGTATTCATGTAGGCTCTGTTGTGATGACCCCTTTTATTCCTTATATTTGGGGTATATGTTCTTTATTCTTTGATCCAGCCAACTAAGGGTGTGTCATTTTTGCTGAAGCCTTCAAAGAAGTACTTTTCACTTCTTAAAATTTTCTTCTTTGGCTATTAATTCCTGCTGTCATATTTTTGTTTATTTAAAAAACTTTTTTATTAGTATAGTATTTGTAATATATAATGAAAATATTCATCATGGGGTTTTGGCATATAAACATATGATATCTCTGTCATTTTATCTTTATTGTTTCTACTTTTTTAGATTACAGGATTACTTTTGATCTTTTCTTTCTAAAGGTGGAAGCTTAGACTGTTGAGGTCAGATCTTTCTCCATGGGTTAGGTATAATTTTCCTCATGAGTACTACCTTAGCTGTAACCCAGAAATTCTGATATGTCACATTTTCATTGCCATTCAGTTCAAAATATTTTTTCATTTTCTTTACAATTCCTTTCTTGATTAATAAATTAATTATGTTTGTTGTTTAATTTCTATTTGGTTATAAAGACTATACAAAAGCTGTTAATATTTGATTTAGTTTTAGACCATTTTAAGGCTTATTTCCTTAAATTTTCTGCCTGTTTATTGCTTTTGAAGCATCCTGATAAATTTCACCCACCCCTATGTCCCACAAGCACATGTGATTGCTTGCTGCCTCTTTGAAATTTGCTACTAGATAAAATCTCCTTCAAATCTCATGCTGGCAGGACTCTCCCTTTATGAAGTAATGCACACTCACTGTTTTCTCTGTCTCTGTCTGTCTCTCTGCCTCTTTTTCTCTGTCTCTCTTTCTCTGTCTCTCTCTCTCTGATTCTGTCTCTGTCTCTTTCTCTTCTGAACTTTCTCTCAGAGAGTCATCCTCTTCACCACTCACTTTGGGACTTCCATTCTGAAGTGAGTTGATTAGTATTTCTTTGATCATACTAAAGAAATATTATATGTTAACATCCAAACATAAATTGGAATTTCTCCATGTCTTGGTAGAATTACTATAATGGGTTTTACTAAATTAAGAGTTAATAATTTTGTGGTCAGAAAATACATTTTGTATGAGTTCCATCTTTTTACATTTATTGAAATGTTCTGGACTCCAACATGCAATCTATAGAGTTGAATATACTATGTGAAATTGAAAAGAGTGGGCATTCTAAAATCATTGGGAATATGCCCTAACAAATGTCAGTTAGGTCATTTTGGTTAATAATGTTATTCAAGTCTTCTATATCTTAACTGATTTTCTGTCTATCTGTTCTACATATTACTGAGAAAGGCTGAGATCTCTAACCATAAATGTGAATTTGTCTAGTTCTTTTAGTTTCATTAGTGTTTGCATTGTGTATCCTGAAACTCTGTTGTAAAAACATATTTAGTTTTGCTATCTACATGAATCAGTTATTTTTTTAAAAAATGAAATGTCCTTGTGGCAGGAAGAATTATAAGATTACCTAAAATATTCCCTGTCCCTCTAGTGAATATGACCTGAGGGCAGCTAATAAGATGGATTTTACTCCCAGGATTTTGATATTTCCTGAGTACTATTGATCTTAAAATGGGGAAAACAATCTGGGTGGTTCTCACCTAATTACTTGAAAAGGGTTTTCTCCAGTTGGCCATCAAAGAGGAGTCAACAATTTGAAGCAAGAGAAGAATCTAATACTCTGTTGCTGGCTTGAAGATGAAGAGGACCGTATGTCAAGGATGGTGAGCAATCTCTAGAAACTGAGTGTGTTCTCTGGCTGACACTCGTAAAACTAAAAGGAATTGAATTCTTCTTAAGAGTGAACTTGGAAACAGTAGACTGTCCCCACAGTGCTTCCAGATGAAGACTCGATTTTGCCATTTCATTCTTATAACTACCAAGTAGATAACCCAGCCTTCCTATGCAAACTTCCAATGTACAAACACAATACCTGACACCCACAAATTAAAGGAGGAGAGGTTAATTTTGGATCACAGTTTCAGAAGTTTCAGTCTTTGATTGGATGGCTCAAATGCAGAACAGTATGGTGAAGGGTCTGGAAAGATGGAAAGCCAATTACATCACAGCTGCTAGGAGGCAGAGAAGGCAGGAGAGGGAAGGGACATATACCCTCCAGATCACACTCTCAGTGGCCAACCTTCAATCTGCCCGACCTCCTTATAGAAGCCAGCAATAGCTCTACTATAATCCAGTCAGCTTCCAAAAGTCCCACCTCTGAACACGTAAGGATTTGGAGGGACATTTCTGAGAGTTTTAATCAGGAACTGATGCTGAGTGTTGTGAAGAGGTTTTTTTCTGTCTGCTGACTTGATCATATGATTTCCTTATTTAATCTACAGTTTAATATGATAAACTATATTGATTTTAGAGGTTGATCCAGACTTGCATTCTTATGAATCCCACTTAATCATATGTATTATCCTTTTTATATGTTGATGGATTTGATGTGCTAATATTCTGTTAAAGATTTTTGGGTCTATGAAAGATATTTGACTTTTTAATTCTCTCTTGGGATGCCTTTGAGGGATATCTGTGTTGAGAATAGTGCTGGCCTCATAAAAATAAACCAAGAAGTGTTCTGTTTTTTGAGCAAGACAGTGTGTAGAGTTAAGGATATTTCTTCCTTTAATATTTAGTAGAATTCACAGTGAAACTTTCTTACCATGGAGTTTTTTATGGGAAAGTTTTCAACTACAAATTGAATTTTTGTAATGGATGTCAGGTTATCAGAACATTGTTTATCTATTGCTTCTATAGCAAGTTTTGCATTGTATTTTTCAAAGAAATTGTCTATTTTATCAAATCTTTTGAACTTTGTAGCACAGAATTATTTGTAATATTGCCTTATCTTGTCAGTGTTTGTGGAATCTTTCTTCTTTTGTTCCTTGTATTTTGGTAATTTTTACCCTTTCCTTTTTTTTTCTTGACAAATGGTGCTAATCTTTGGTTTTCAACAGAGAAAGTGGCATCCTGGGAGCACCAACATGCCCAGAAAATAATTTGATAAGTACTTTCAAGCATTGTTCTAAGATACCTGTAAGTTTTCTTATTCTGAATGAAAAATTAGATTTCTTGGATCAGGAAGTCCAGCCTTATAGATCCTTCTGGGGTCTCATGTACCCACACAGATGGTAAATTTACATTTAAGCATTATTCATTAGGAATTTTAGTTGCACCATTAGCTGGGTCCTTTTAGACATCACAGTGGAATGCTCTTGTGATAAGGGATTAAAGGCCCAAAGTCCTGACTTGCTGAAGAGCCATTCTTTTTGCGAGGATTAAGAACTGGTTCTTTGGAGACATCAGTAAAGCTGATAAGTCTGTAACCAGGAAGAAAAGAGAAAGACACAAATTATTAATATAAGGAATATGTGAGGGGATATCATTACTGCTTCTACAGATATTAAAAGGCTAATGACATTTGTGAAAAAAAACGTATGCCAACAAATCTGACAATTCACACTACCAAAACTCACTCAGGAGTTTGTCAGAATTGCCAGAATTGTCATATATCTATAAAATAATAAAATTTATAGACTAAAAATCTCCCTCCCCCACAAAACTAGCACTTTCCAAAGCCCTCTAGGCCAAGTTAACTTCAATCATAATTTTTACCAATTCTTTGTAAATTTTTACATAAAATGAAAGAGGAAGAAGCATTTTCCAACTGATCTTGTTAAGTTGGCATTAAGCATTTTAAGAAAGCTATCAATGCCATCATGAACATAACATAAAAATTTTTAACAATAGTTTAACAATTCAAACCCAAATCAAACAATACATCATCAATATCTTCCTATGAAAATACAATTCACACAAACCTTTGTACATGAATGTTCAATAATGGCTTTATTTATGATAACTTAAAATAATAACAACCCAAAAGCCCATAAGTGGCCATATAAATGAATAAATAATTGGAGAGTTGATGGCTATGTTGTTGATTTCATATAAAGGAATACAAGTCAGCAACTAGAAAGAATAGACTAACATAGAACAACATGGATGAGTCTCATAACCATCCAATTAAGTGAAAGAAGTCAGTCAAAAAAAAACATATATCTCATGGTTTCATTTAGGTGATTCAAAAAAGGCAAACAACTCTTTACAGAAAATAATTGGAACCATGATACCCTGGTTATGGAAGTGGGAAGAGGTAGAGAGAAAGAAAAAGAGATGGATTACGGAAGAGTATGAGGAAATTATTTGGGGGAGGATGATGGATATGTTTACTATCATGTGTATGATGATGATTTTAAGGATAAACACATATGGTGAAATTCATGAAATGACACATTTAAATATTTGTGGTTTATCAAACATCAGTCATATCTCAACAAAGTTGTTAAAAACTCACCAAAAAGTAGGGGGTGGGGGTGGCTGAGGAAAACTACAGGAACTTGGTCTCTGGTCTCTGGCTTGCCCACATGCCTAGTTTTCATTCTTGGATTTCCTAGTGTCTTGATCCTCCCTCATTTTGGTCCAGTATTTTAGCATTTATTTCCTACTAGAGTGTCATCATTTCATGGGGTTAGGACTTTGGAGAAGGCACTGTGTCTCTTCAGTCTTTTCTTTAGCCCCTATTACATCTCTAGTTGGTTTTCTTGAATTTCCAAAACTAAGACCCTTTCCAGAGCAAGTATTCTTTGCTGTATACACCCTGTACATAGTCTGTATTCCTGTAAACTGGAGCCTTTCTTTGCCTCCATATGAAGTTGAAGTTTAATGGTAATAAGAACTGGCAGTTTATTTGTTTATTTTTATGTCCTTGAGTTTTCTAACTGTAAAACTTCATCGTTGGATTGCAGAAACATGAGGACAATCTCCCCTCTGGTGATGGTTCAGGCCCTTATATCCAGGGCTTTAAGCTCCACCTCTAATCCTTCATATACGAATTTCTTTCTTTTTCCAGGAATCATTTTAACCAATTCCACAATCTCCAGCTGCTGCATCTTGAGAGCAGAGAGTGCTACACTAATAGCAGGCAGCTCTCCTGGTGCAATTTATGGCTTCACAGTTCTGAAAATTACAGTCATTTACAGTCTTCTCCATTAGTGCCCTGACCCCATCCCATTATGTCTGCATGTTTTTGGTTCTTGATGCCTGAAACTTCTTGTTGCTTTACCACCTGATCTCTAGCTGAAAATGTTTCTTTACTATTTCTTAGGGGGCTTCTGATCTGTAGACCTGCTCCATATTAAGATCCTAGATTGCCTTTGTGTGTATTCAATTATTGGGCTAATTTTTCCAAAGCTGCAGTTTTCCATAGTTAGTTCTCCTAGAGGGGAGAGATGATCTGTGAATCCTGATTCTTCCCACCATCCTATTTCTTAAGCCAGTCCTATCTATTCCCCTGCCATCATTCTTTATATTTTTATTTTTATTTTTATTTTTTTGGAGACAGGGTCTCAATACATAGTCTAAATTGGCTTTAAATTCCCTGTGTAGCCCAGTCTGGCCTTGAGCTCTCTTGATCTTCCTGTCTCAGCCTCCCAAGTGCTGGAATTACAGGTGATGATTCTTCCCACCATCCTATTTCTTAAGCCAGTCCTATCTATTCCCCTGCCATCATTCTTTATATTTTTATTTTTATTTGTATTTTTTTGGAGACAGGGTCTCAATACATAGTCTAAATTGGCTTTAAATTCCCTGTGTAGCCCAGTCTGGCCTTGAGCTCTCTTGATCTTCCTGTCTCAGCCTCCCAAGTGCTGGAATTACAGGTGAATGCCACCATGCCCAGCTCACTTTTCTTGTATAAACTGGCTAACTGCTCTTAAAATTTCTCTCACCATCAGTCCAACACCGTGTCAAACCCAGATTTGGTTCCTTGTGGTTCCCTGTTACTATCTTCCCACTTTAGGCTGATGAGACGTTTTAAGGGAGCCTTGCTCCCACGAGCCATTAAAGGACAGGGCTGCTTCAGTAGGGTGTTCCTCAAGCTTTAAGATGCATCAGGATCACTGTGAGATTGTTGAGACACAGATTGCTGGACTCCATTCCCAGAGTTGCTGATTTGGGGAAACTGACTGTTGTGTTTTACTAAGTCTTAAGATTGATGCTGCTGCTACTGGGTGGGACTACCCTTTGAGAACCACAGCATTAGTGCATCCTCGGCAACAGTCAAGGGCCCTCCTTGGTATGTTATCCAACCACCTCACTGCTCTTCCCCTTGTCACTAGTGACTGTAGCTCCATGCATGTGTGCTTTGTACTCATTCCCAGGCTTGGTTCTCTCCATTTTCTCTTTTCTCTAAGCCCTTTAATCTATCTCATGGGCCTTCCAGCTGCAGATCACCAAGGTAAGAACTTCTTCTTTAGCTCTGACCTTTCAGGGTCCTAAATTCACTACCAAAACCCAAGCCACCTTGTAAAGGATGTCTGAATTAATTCTGTCAAATTCTAACACAGAAGCCTCTCAGTCAGAGATTCCCTGCAGTCATTGCCTTGCCCTGAGGCTGTCCAATTAATACCTATATATTGTGCATTATTTAGCTCTGGACTTCCTTCTTTTGCATCTGCCAAGTGCAGTTATTATCACAGGCACCAGAGAGGAGGCTCTGAAATTTATTTTTATTCTTATTTCTCCATCAGTGGCTCTCTGAGAGCACATTTTGCTAGCATGCTCCAAGGCAGAGGTGGGTAGATAGACAAGTATATCTGTTTGTGCTCTTAACAAATTTTCTTCTCTGTAACATCAATTGAGTGTTTGATCAGCCACCTTAATCACTAAATGGAAACAACGAGAATAGCTTTCTTCCTATTTTCATTTTTCAAAGCAGTTAAATCTGCATTTGTCCTATTAAATACATTTCTTTTATGTAGTCTAATCTGGTTTCTAAAATTTCAGCCATCCTAAATAGCGCCCTCCCCTAAGTCCTTGTTAATTTCCTATTTGCCATTTCTAAGCTAAGACCGTCTCCAGGGCAACAGTCCTCTCTTCCTCATTGAGTCCTTAGCCCCTGAGCCCCTCAGCAAAGCCCCTTCCACACTTCATGTGCAAATTGAATTTTCAGAACCTAAGGCTCCAGGTGCTGCCTGATAGTCTTTCTCAGTCTCCTCTCTCTCTTTCTTTCTCTCCCTCTCTCTCTCTCTGTCTCTCTCTCTCTCCCCCCTCCTCTTTTTTGGTCTTTGGGTTTGTAATTATTTAATTCTTTCAACTGCTTCACTGAGAGAAGTTATATTACCAATTTAATTTTCCCATTTCACTCCACCCCTCCTTGTTCTCTGTCCTTTAAAATCCACCATGATAATCAAGACTTATTGATTAGAATTTCTAGAGGGCCCCCAACCAAGAGAAACAGAAAAGATAGTGTTCTTGGGCATCTTGTGGTCAGGCCACAGATCTTGTGCTGATGACCAGGCACTGGTCTTTTGTTCTCTTTTTGGCTTTTTATTTTAAGATGAAAATGCAATGCAGTCTTTCTAATATATACAACTATGTAGTTTCTTTAAATTAACACAAGTAACATTTAAAATATTAACAGTATCCATTTTTAGGTTCAGTAAGCACTTCAAATACAGAAATACTGAAATATCAAACCAGTAATACTAAGCAAATTAGCATCAAGGAATTGATCTGTCTTTAAATAGAGTCTTCTAGGGTAATTTTCATACTACCTCAGTGTAGGAAAGGAAGACTCAACCTGTCTGAATAGAGTCTGTGATAAAGATTCTTTGTGGCTTGTGTGTAAAACACATACATACATATAACCAGATGCCAGCTAATGGGCTTTTTTTCTACAGCAGGACTCTTTCTCATTTTGTCCTTCTCATTTCTTTTGCTGTTAAGACGCCTCTATATTTTAATGACCCTTTGTGGTGCTTCCATATTTTATTAAACCTGGGGCTCAAAACCTCTCAGCTCCATCTCTCCATTCCACCAGTGCTGAAGCAAAAACTCAGTTCAGTAGAACTTGATGTTTCGAGGTGAACTTCCACTGACCCTAGAGATGAATTTGCCCCTCCATGAACACCAGACTCTCACTCCTATCAAGAGATGATAATCCAGACCCCAGGCCGGGCCAGGATCCCATATTTTCCACATGAGATATCACCCAGGAATTCAGCTTCTCTGAGGGTTTTTGTGAGCAGCTTCTGGATCCCAGTTTCTCATGCATGTTCTTACATTGCCTTTGCCAGTCCTACCAGATGTTAGCCCCATCCTCAGAATCTCAGACTTTGCCTTTCAGAATTCTTGCCTGGCTTCTTCTTCTAGTGAATTGTCTGGTCACAGTTTTAAAAAACCCAAGAACATTACTGGTTTCCCATTCTCTTACTCCTTAAAGAGGTACTTCTCAAATGTTTCCACCAAAGTCCTCCTAATGGCAGAGAAATCTGAATTTTCATGAAGGAGGAAGTAAAAAAGCAGTCTGAAGAAGTTATTGCAAGCAAGAAACATCTGGGAGCCAGGCATGGTGGCGCACGCCTTTAATCCCAGTACTTGGGAGGCTGAGGTAGGTGGAGCGTTGTGAGTTTGAGGCCAGCTTGGGCTACAACATGAGCACAAGGCTGGCCTGAGCTACATAGTGTGACCCTGCCTCAAAAAACCAGGGCTTGGAGTTTGGCTCAGTGGCTTAAGTGCCTGCCTTGGCAGGTGCAAGGTTGTGAGTTCGATCCTTGGTGCCGAAAAAAAAAAAATTTGTATCTGGTTTAAAAATTCATACAATGTTTGCACCTGACTTCATAAATTCATATAAAAGTGTTTGGGGGCCAGAGATATAGCTCAGTGGCACTGTATCTGCCTGGGAAGTGTGAGGTACTGAGTTCGATTCCCGGTATCCACACACAATAAAATTGTTTCAAATTATTTATTATCAAGGAAAATAGGTCTGACCTTCAGAAGTAAAATATCTGTAGCTTGAATTTTGTGTGCAGATGGCACAAGAAGTGACCCCACAGGTGTGTCAGCCATGCCCACATCCTAGGATGGTCCCCTTACACAATCTGAGCCATCCTCAGCTTGCCTCAGAGATCCTTTATTCATTTGTTGCCAACTTCCAGTCATTTCCCTAAAAGGAGTACACTAATCCCTTCCAAGCCCACATTTACCTCTAACTCTTTCTACAAATTTCCTTGTTTTGGAAAGAAAAAGAGCTCCTCTTAGATGACACTCCCTTAACTTTTCTCCAGTTCATCTTAGACAATGTTGGTATATGGGTCAAACAATGCCTCTTTCCATCTCTATGCTGTGCTCTGCTAGAAGAACACCTAAGGATATTGCTTTGGAGCTCTTCTAGCAGAAAATAAGAAATAAAACTATCTTCCTAAAGGTAAAAAATAAAATATCAGTTTTCTTCTGATTCCACAAGTAGTACAATAATCTTCCATTGTCTTTGCTTGCTGAGCTGCCAAATCTGGTATCAGATCCTCATGTTTTTCCTTTTTTTTTTGTGGTCCTGCACATGCTGAATAAGCACTCTACCATGGAGCTTTATCCCAGCCCTCTTACTTTATTCTTTTCTCTCCTTTTGGGAAGTACTCTTCAGTGTGAAGCTAATCCCACCTTGTCCTTACTCAGCTCCATGGGTGGTCTGTGACCCACTCCTGGTCATTAGTAGTCAAGGAAAGGCATGTGTCCAAGCTGAGCTGTGAAAAATTAGTCCAGGATTTTTACTGTAGTGCCCTTCTCTGTGCTTGCTAAACTAGTAGGTTGCATTGCTTTCATCACAGGGTATGAGGCAGCCTGAAAATAAAGTTGACCCAGAGGAAGAAAAGCCAATAGAAGGAGAAAGGTTTATTCAAAACAAATTCACTGGAGCACCTAGATGGAGCTATGCCTGAATCCAACCACAGACTACCCAGGCACATGCAGCAACAAATTCCTTTTTCTTTAGTTCAAAGTAACTAGCTTACCTTGTCATTAGCAACCAAAAGAATCCTAATATAGAAGCCTTCTTGTGAAAGATAAAATATATAGAAGTACAAAAAGAGTTACTTTTATTATTTTTATGTTAAGAAATCTTTGGCTAATAGAGTCAAGCATTTTCTTCCAGAAGGATTGCAGTTTGTGTAATAGATATGTGATTCATTTTGAATACATTCAATGTCTGTGATTCATCTTGAATAAACTTTTGTAAATGATATGAGGTAAGAGTCCAGGTTTATTTTTTATTTGTATGTATGTGTTTTGCATATGTATCTAATTGTTCCATTCTCTAAAAAGATAATCTTTTTACTACTGAATTTCCCTGGCAGCTTGAAATAAATGGCCACACTGTGTGAGGCTATTTGTAGACTCTATTCTGTAACATTGCCCTACGTATCTGAGTTTACACGAGCATCACTTTTTCATGATTGCTTTATTGTAAATGTTGAAATAATAGTCCTCTGACTTTGTTCTCTATTTTAAAAATTGTTTTAGTCATTCTAGGTCCTTTGCATTTCACATAAACTTTCGTGTTTTTTTAAATTAGATTTTATTGGTACATTTTAGATATACATAATGATCACAGTCATCATAGAGAATTTGTACCTGCACACATAAATTTTTGAATCAGCTTATTTTCTACAAAAATCTTCAGATTGTTACTATGATTGTGTTAAATTTATATAGCTCAATTTGGAGATAACTGATACTTTAACAATATTCAATCTTCTAATACATGAATATGGCATAACTCTTTACTTACTTAGATTTTCCATGATTTCTCTCAGTAATGTCTTCAGAATACAGATCTTACAAAATTTTATTTAATTTACACATAAGTATTTCATATTTTTGGATGTTGCTTAAATGATATTATTTGGAATTCAATTTTAATTGTTCATTGTTAGTAAACAGATATGCAGTTGGTTTGATATTGAACTCATGACCTTGTGCTTGCCAGGCAGGCACTTGTACCACCAAGCTAAATCCCTGGCCCTTGTGTTCTACAGTCTTATCAAACTCACTTAGTGGTTCTTGGAGCTTTTGTGTAGGTTCTTTGGTATTTCTAGCGCACACGATTATGTTGTACATACATGGGAAAATATTTTACTTCTTCCTTTCCAGTTGGTATGACTCTTTTTCTTTTTATGTTATTTTACTGGCTAGAGCCTCCAGTACAATGCTGAACAGAAGAAGTATGAAGACCAGATATCCTTGATTTGTTTGCTGTATTAAGGGAAAGGCATTCAGTCAAGAATAATGTTGGATACTGTTTTTTCACAGATGTTTTTTATTGGGTTGAAAAAGATACCTTTTATTTCTAGTTGGCTAAAATTTTTGTAAAAGTCAAGAATGGAGTTTGAATTTTGTCATAAGCTTTCCTAAATCTATCGAGACTTTTTCCTTTTTTAGTCTGTTAATGTGGTAAACTATATTAATTGGTTTCTAAATATTAAGATAATTTTGACATTCTAGGATAAGTACCAAATAGTAATAACACATCATCCATTTTATATATTGCTAGATTCAATTTGCCAAAATTTATTAAGGATTTCTGCACGAGCATGTGGAATTTTCTCCATCGGGAGATTTTATTGGGTAGACAAAGCAATATTCAGTTTTTCTCTTTCTTCTTGAGTGAGTTCAGTTTTTTGTACTTTTCAAGGAACTTGTTTATTTCATTGAAATTGCTGAATCTGTGACATAAAGTTGTCCATAATGTTTTCTTACCTCTGAATGTTTAAAGTTCTGCTATATTCTTTTCTTTTTTATTCTGTTTGTTTATTTGTTTTGTTTTTTTGGTTTTTTGAGAAAGGATCTTGCTAGCCCAGGCTGGCCTTGAACTCATAGGGTTCTTCTACTTCTTTTATTTAAAGAATTTTTTTGTTAGTACATTTTTACAGCTTTTTTAAGCTTCTAGGATATCTAATTATCAATTTACAAAAAATTTAAAGGACAGGAACAAGTTAGGTGACTGTTGGAGATATTTGTTCCTATCATGGCTTATTTCTTATCTGTTGCAATTTTTAAAATTATATTTATAAATATAATAAAAATACATCATGAGAAAAAATTATACAAAATAAAAGACCCAATTTTTATGCATAAATTCCAAACACAAACATACATTCCAATAAATGTAATTAGAATATGTGCTGCCAAATTGAGCACTAGTAAATGTAATTAGAAAAAACAAGGAAAAAAAAAAACTAGAAAAGCTATACATACTTTTCACTGAAAATGTACACTAGGCCATTAACAAAGTTACCGTCACCCAAGTTTCTGCAGCTCTGCAGTTGCAACTAAATAAGTTATGATGTAGTGATTCCTCATATTAAATACACACATGCTGGGAAGGGAAACCATATTAATCACTATTCAAAAATTTTAATGTGGAAAATTAAACTTGCTTGTAGCTTGCTCCCCTGATCTAAATTGGACTAAGCACAATGCAACTGTTTGGAGATAGTTACATGACTTCTCTCAGTGTTTAATAACAATCATTGTAGAGAAAACAATCACAGATGTGTACTTACAGAAGTGAAAAACAGATTTTAGATTTATCTTAGCAAGGTCAAGATTTTTTTATTTCTATTTAAAATAACTGATATTTCACTTTCAAAATGTACCTGTAATCTAGCCAATTCTAGTAGTCAATTCTAATAATTTGTCTTGTAATAGTGAGTTTAAATTATCCTTTCTGCAATGTGGGTAAACTTTGAGGGCATTATGCCAAATGAAATATACCAGTTACAAAAAAAGAAATACTGTATGATTTCACTTATATGAGGTATTTAAAGCAGTCAAAATCAGACATGAAAAGAGAATGATGGTTGTCTAGAGCTGAGAGGAAATATGATGTAGAGTTAGTGTTTAACAGGTACAGAAATTCCAATTTACAACATGAAAAGAGTTACAAAGATGGATAATGGTGATGGTTGTACAACATTTCCAATGTATTTGATGCCACTGAACTCTAATATATTTTAAAAGGGTGAATGAAGATGGTAAATTTTTTGTTAGGTATATTTTACAACAATAACAAATGTTTTTTAAAAAATATTGAGATCAGTAGTAGTTGCTGTATTCGAGATTAAGTACTGGATAAAATCAGAAAAGTTTATTTATTTTTACATACAAAGTTATTCTTTATTTTTTTGATACTGGGGATTGAACCCAGAGCCTTTACACTGAGCTATATCCAGCACCATCATTCATATATATATATATATATATATATATATATATATATATATATATCACATCCATCATAGGGAATTTATATCTGTATATGGTACATACTTGTACCTCTTTTTTCCTCATTCCCCTCCACATCCTTCTTATCCCCTTATTTAGAAAGGTTTGTTTCCATTTTACATATCTCTTTTATTCTTGATATTGGTAATTTTCTCTTCCTTCCCCTTTGATTACTCTAAATAGAGTTTAATTATAATTTTATTGATTTTTTCAAAGAATTAGCTTTTATTTTTATTGATTTCTTCTGTTGCTTTTCTGTTTTCTATTTTATAAATTCTGTTCTTTACTATTTCCTGTTTACTTTGAATTTATTTTGCTTTTCTTATGACATTTCTGAGTAGAAGATTAGATTTTTATTTGAAACATTTCTTCTGTAACCACTCATTACTATAAATTTCCTTCTTAGCACCACTCTAGCTATATCCCACAAATTTTGATATGTTTTTATTTTCCTTCAATTCAAAATACTTAAAATTGTTTCTTGTGATTTATTATTTGACCCATATATTACTTAGAAGCCTACTGTTTGATTTCTAAATATTTGGGAATTTCCATATTTTTTCCATCCTTGATTTATAACTTAATTCTATTGTGGCTAGAGATTACAAATATGAATTCAAAATTAATTGAGACCCATTTTATGACCCACAAAATGATCTATCTGATGAATATTTCACATGTAATTGAAAATAATGTGTATTCTACTTCTGCTGTGTGGAATAGCAATTAGTTTAAGTTGCTAATGTGGTCAAATGTTCTATATCCTTGCTAAACCTGGTGGTATACACTTGTAATCCTAGCGCTCTGGGAGCTGAGGCAGGAAGATTGAAAGCTCAAGCCCAGCCAGGCAATTTAGCAATTTAGCAAGACCCTGTCTCAAAATTTTAAAAACTTTTAAAAAGGCTGAGGATATGTGAAGGTGCCGCCTTGGTATACCTACAGAAAAAAAGAGTTCTATATTCTGACTTTCAGATTTTCTGTCTACTTCCACTAGGAACTGTCAAGAAGGGAGTGCTAAAATCCTCTGTTTAAACTGGGCATGGTGGTGTATGTCTGTAATCTTGCACTCTGGGAGGCTGAGGCAAGACTCTACTACAAGTGTGAGTCTAGCTTAGACAACTTCAGTGACATCTTGTTTCAAAAGAAAAAAAAGACTCAGCACTAAGACACTGAGTTCAATCCCCAGTAACATAAAAAAAAAAAAAAATTCTCAGTTTAACTGTGGATTTGCTTATTTCCCTCTAGGTTCCATCAACTTTTTCTTTAGTTATTATGAAGTTGTATGCATACACTTTTACCATTTTTTTTTCTTTTTCTGGTAAATTGGTCCCTTTTTCATTGTGAAGCCTTTCTTTATCCAGGGTAACATTCTTGCTCTGAAATATTTTCTACATTGATTAATTTTTATACTAATCACTCCATTTTTGTTTTTTAACATTTTCTTGGCATACATCTTCTCTTTTTAAATAATTTTGAGACATAATTTACATATAATTCACCAACTCAGAATGTACAATTAAAATAATTCAATGGATTTAGTTTATTCATAAAGTTGTAGAGCCATCACCACTATGAATTTTAGAACATTTTTACCACATCCAAAAAACTTTTGCACCTAGTAGGAATCACTTGCTTTCTCGGCTTCCTTGTCCAACTGCAGGCCAACCATGAATCTACTTTATATACCCATTGATTTAAGTATTCTGAGCATTTTACAGAGATAGAATTATACAATTTGTGTTTTTTGTGGTTACTTTCACTCAGCATAAAGTTTTTGAGTCTTGTTCATATTGTAGCATCTAGCAGTCCTTAATGGTCAAACAATATTTTGCCGTACAGATAAAGCACATTTTATTTATCCGTTCACCAGTTGATGGACATTCAGGGGCACCAGGGTGAACTCTGGTGATTTATCCCCAAGGACTTGGCAAGCATGGCATTGTGGGACAGCAACAGTGGGTGGGAATGAGGTGGACCAGGTGGATCAGGTGACAGTTGGAAAGTGAATCCCTTCTACGCTTGTAGAACTTCTGGGTTTTCTGTTTGTTTGCTTGCTTGCGTTTTCTTTTTCCCAGAAACAAACTAGCCAGAGAGGTAAGTAAATTGTGGATCTACTTTTGTCATGACCTAATCCCCCAATTCCCTACTGTTCAGGCCACAGAAGAGAAAGTCTGAAATACCAGCCTGCACTCAGTGAAACTGTTTCAAATAAATAACCCCATTCAACCGAAGAGTTTCCAGGAGATGAAATAGCATGGCGCAGCCTCCAGGACTCACACCAGTCTGTCTTTTAGCTGCTGCCAAAAACAAGAGAACGTTTCATTTGGAAATGTTCCTTATTCTTATTTTAAGGTAAATCTTTACTTTGCAGACTGCAGGGTTTTTAACATTTTCTCAGAGTTAACTGTGGAAACCACGGATCCTTTGTGGTAGAGAACTTGGGCCAGGACAGTACTTTTTGGTGGACCTTGGCTCAGGGATGGTCGTGTTGGATTTCGCAGTGCCTCTGGTGCCAACAACCCCCACTTCCTCTGGTGTCGACGACCCCCACTCCCTCTGTTGCCAACACAGGGAAGAGTGAGGAATTAGCTCCCAGATACAGAGAAGCGAGACCTGGAGAGATTTCCAGGACCAGATTTGACCTCCCACAGTGCACCAGAGCCCTGCCCAGGGGCCCAGGCAATAAACCACAAACTCTGTGGTGGGGAAGGAAGGGACAGGGACAGGGACAGAGAGCCTGGATATTTTCTTTGTTACAGTGCTAGAGAAGGAATTTTTTTTTTTTTTTTGAGAAGGAATTTTAAAAAAAAATTTCATATGTGGGCTTTACAATTTAACCTTCCTTGTTAGTTCAGGTACTCCCTGCTCCTTATCCAAAGCTGTGGAAGGGAGCTTCCAAACCAGTACTTTTTTTCAGGATCCTTATTTTTCTCCAGGTTTTCCTCTCCCTGAACAGGAAAGTAGGCAGTTCACCTTTACAGTATGAAAGTAATGTTTGCCTACAGTACAGAAATGGAGAGTAAAAGCTAAGCATCTTTTCAACTTCCCCTACATACCCTTATTTCTTCTCCTGTGCATTTAGAGTCTAGGAACAACAGAGGGAAGAAGAAGGTATAAGACAATAGGAGTTAATAGGGACTTCAGGGGAGCCCCCCACAAAGACATTCAGATTTAAATCTAAAACCAACCAATCAACCAAACAAACAAATCTTCCTGAAGACCAGATTCATCCCTGGGCTGCCAATATGCCACACCTGAGTCTTTCCAGGCATTTCTAATATGTGCACAAAGATAAACAATATTATAAATACAGATATTTAGATGCACGGAGCTCACATATTTTTATACAAGTAGGATTATAGAATGATAAAAACTGTTTTGCATTTTGCTTTTTCATGCAACATTGAGAAGCTCTGCATGTTGGATAACTTTGCAACTAGTACACTATAGATTTATATATTATATATTTAGTTTGTTTCCAGTTTAGAAAAGTGGGGTTTTTTTTCCAAATAACATAGCATTGTTCATCCTTGGACACATACCAAGGAGTATACATAGGTAATTTGACAAAGTGGGTTTGCTGGGTCAATTTTGATGGCTTCTGCCAAGAAGCTCTCCAAAAAAAGTTGTGTCTAATTCTACCAACAGTGTTCCTCTGTTAAATTTTGAACTTCTTTTCCGCTATATGTGTCTCATTAGTTATTCGTATCAGAAAGGCTGCCCTCTCCCCACCCCACTCCGGCCAGAGTGAATTACCCATAGAAAGTTTCTTTATTCTGTTTATTGAAGCACTGTACAAGCATAAATATGTTTTGCTTACATAAAGTTCATGGCCTGTGGTAAAGAATGTAGACTTTTAAGTAGTCTTCCATGTCATTTGGCTGGGGAAACACTGGGTTAGTGTGTAGATACCTGGCGTGAGTTTGGAGGAAAGAGGTGGGCCTTCTTGGGCTGCGCTAGTTAAGCTGGCCACAGCCTCTGCTGCCCACTTCTTCCCTCTTGCTTGATATACACATCACCACATCTGAAGTGAGCTGTTTCTCCTCTGCTAGGCAGACACTGGAGCTGTGGGGTTGGGAATGTGCTTTTCCCTTCCAGAGTCTGATTACCCATTTTGGACTTCTAGGTGGGGCTAAAACCTCCTGTGAGTGCTGAATCATTCCATCCTAAGCTTTGTTCTCCCCCTAACCCCCATTCCCTACTCTCATATCATCATGGTGAAAGCCTTTCTTTTGCCTAGGGTCCATGGCCCCCTTTCTGTGCCAAACAAAAGAACACTTGGAATGGTGTGGAAAGTTTAAAAATTATGGATTTTAAGAAATAGAGCCTTCTGTAGTAAAATATTTTGACAACGAATACAATGTTTCTGCAAAAGTTAGGTGGTATTGCTCTGGTTCTAGCAACTTCCTCCTTCAGTCATGGGATCTTTGGGTGCCACTCATTTCCCTGCCATTCTCCCTGTTCCCTGTCAGTTACATCCATTCTTTTAAACTCTGGTAGAATTTTGATCATAGGTAAATTATATTATACCATTCATATCATTTGTCATCACCTTGCTTATTATCAATTTATGTGTTTATCTCTACCATAGGATTGAAAACTAATCGACATTCTTAATAACAACAGTAACAGTGGTGGTATTTTTTTTGCTTTGTTTTGTTTTTTGTTTTTTGTTTTTTTTTTTGAGACAGGGTCTCACTAAGTAGTTCAGGCTTGCCTTGAACTCTGTGTAGCCCAGGCCAGCCTCAAACTCCTGCCTCAGCCTCCTGAGTCCTGAGATCATAGAGATGTGTTGCCAAGCCCTGCTCGGTAGTGGTAAATAGTGCTTCCTATGACTCAGGCACTCTACTAAGGGTATTGCACATATTAACTCATTTAAACCTCATATATCTTTCACAATATCTTGGTATCTTCATTTCTGGAAAATTCTTCTTTTTTATTTTATGGAAAAAACCATAATAGAAGAATAAAAAGAGTTAATACACTGCATTCGTCATCTTCAAAGTAGTCACTCAGGGGCAGGGATATAGCTCAGTGGTATAGCGCCTGCCTGGCAAGCATGAGGTTGTGAGTTTTATCCTCGGTACAAAACAAAACAAAACAAATAAACAAAACAAAGAAGTTACTCAGTGTACAAGATATGGGCATAAAAAATTCTTCAATTGATATTAGTATGAACCTTCTTTTTTTAATAAACTAAGAGATACTAATAGTACACCTAACTTGCATTTTTCTCCCTTTTCCCATCCTTCCTTTCCCCTTTTCCCTATCCTAGTTCCTTTTTCTTTTTAAACAATTTCTTCCCATTTCACAATATCTATTATACATTATAGACCTTATTTGCTCTTTCAATTTCTCACACCAGGGAGACAATATGATGTTTACAGAAGCGAGTCTTATTTATTTCACTTATGAGTATGGTCTCAAGGTGCATCCATGTACTGATAAAAGTCTCCAGTTTATCCATCTTTATGGCTAAGTAGTACTCCATTGTATAAAAGTACCACATCTTTTTTACCTGTTCCTCAGTTGATGGGCATTTGGTTTGTTTCCAAGATTTAGTTATTACATATTATGCAGTTATAAATGTGGATGTGCATATATTGCTGTAGTATGATTTTTTAATTCTTCTGGGAAGATACCCAGGAGGGGAATAGCTGGGTAGAAGGGGACCTCTAATCCTAACTTTCTGAGGAATCTCCATACTGATTTCTGCATTCCCACCAAAAGTAGAGAAGCATTCCTTTTTTTCTCTCAGCCTCTCCAGCATTTGTTATTGGTTGATTTCTTGATGATAGCCATTCTTTCTGGAGCAAAATGGAATCTCAGTGTTTTATTGTGTGTGTGTGTGTGTGTGTGTGTGTGTGTGTGTGTACCAGGGATTGAACTCAGCACCTTGTGCTTGCCAGGCAGGTGGTGTGCCACTGAGCTATATCCCTGGCCTCTTCAGTATTGTTTTAATTTGCATCTCTCCAATGACCAATGCTGTTGCACATTTTTTTCATGTATTTATCTGCTGTTTGTGTTTCTTAACTTGAGAAGTGTGTATTCATCTAAGATGCCTAGTTTTGGATTGTCTCTTTGAATTTGGGGGATCTGAATTTTTTCAATTCTTTATATGCTCTAGATAGAAATCCTTTGGCTACAACTTTTTCTCACTCTGTGGGTTGTCTTTTCACTCTGTTGCTGATTTATTTTGATGTAAGAAAGTTTATAATAAGATGAGATCCCAGTTGTTGATTCTTTGAAGTATTTCCATGCAGTTTGGGTTTTGTTCATGAGCTCTCTGTCTTTACACCTATGTCTTCAAGATTTCTACCTACTTTCTCTTCCAGGAGATTTAGTGTTTCTGTTTTAATATTTAGATCTTTGATCCATTTTGACTTTAGTTTAATGTATGGTGATAGACAGGGGTCTAGTTTTAGTCTTTGACATGTAGAGAGCCAGTTTTTCCAGCACCATTTATTGAAGAGGCTATCTTTTTTCCAGTGAACATGTTTGGCCCCTTTGTCAAAGACAAGGTGGCCAAGTGTCTTTGTAGTTTTGTTTGCATCTTCTAATCTGTTCCACTGATCCTCAGGTCTGGTATTTTTTTTTTTTTTCGTTTTGCCAGTACCATGCTGATTTTATCACAGAAGCTTTGTAGTATAATTTCAAGTCAGGGATTGTGTTGCTTCCTGCCTTACCTTTGTCTTTGTTGCCCAGAAATGCCTTTGCTATTCTAGGTCTGTTCTGGTTCCAGATGAATTTTAGGAATGTTTTCTCTATTCTGTGAGGTATACTAATGGTATTTTGGTTGTGATTACCTTCAATCTGTAAAGCAGTTTTCAGAGTATGGCCATTTTCACTATGTTGGTTCTTCCTATCCATGAGCAAGGCTATCTTTCCATTTTTATAATATTCTCTTTGATCTCCTTTTTCAGAGTACTGTAGTTTTAAATATATAGATCTTTCACTTGTTAGATTGATTCCTAAGTATTTCATTTTTTTGAATGTTCTTGTGAGTGGCGTGGTTTTCCTAATTTCAGTCTCAATGAGTTTGTTTTTTGTGTACAAGAATGCTATTGAATTTTGAGTGTTGACTTTGTATCCAGGTACACTATTGAATTTGGTTATTAAATCTAGGCTTTTAGTAGTTTTTGGAATCTTCTATGTAATGATAATTTAACTTCTTCCTTTCCTAACCTTATTCCTTTTATTTCTTTCTCTTGTATAATTGCTTTGGCTAATGTTTCCAGAACTATATTGTATAGGAGTGGTGATAGTGGATATCCTTGTCTTATTCCTGAATTTAGAGTGAAAGTTTTCAGTTTTTGTCTGGCAACTTCTTGAATGTTCTATAATAGTGATTTTCAACATAGATTTCTCTTTTTCCACTTATCCAGAAGAATTCGGGGTGGGGGGAAATTTTTTACAATACATCAGTCCCTTAGCAAAATATTAATAACATTTTAATAATAAGAACAGACAATATAGAATAACAGGATTATTTTCTTATTTAGCCTGACATCAAGAGTTTATTTGGCTTTCTATACTATTAGTTTAAACTAGAACAATCTATTTTCATCCAGTAGAGTCAAATAGCTATGCACTTTCCATTTAAAAGATAAGTAAGCCAGGTGTGGTGGTAGAAGTCTGTAGTCTCAGCACTCTGGGAGGCTGAGACAGGAGGAGTGCAAGTTCAAGCCCAGCCTGGGCAACTTAGTGACATAGTGAGAACCTGTCTCAAAATTAAAAATAAAAATGTATGGGGGATATAGGTCAGTTTGAAGGTTCAATCTCCAATACCTTTATCCTAAAAAAATCCTCTGTAAGCATTAATTCTTTTAAGAAATGACTTGTGACTTCAAATATTTTAATTCTACCAAACATTTCAATGACTGGATAAACATGAGAAGATAGTTCTGGTTTCAAATCCTGACTCAACAATTTATCAGCCCTGCAACATTGGCTAAGCTCTTCAATCTTTTGAAGCCTCACGTGTCTCATTGGTAAAATTAGGATAGTAATAGTTCTTACATAGAGTTATTACCAGAAATAAATAATGTACCCAAGGACTTTGGCACAGTGTCTGGCATGAAGTGATCAACATTTGTTTGCCATCATTCACTCTTATCATCTTTATAAAATGTTGGGATGACATAGGGACATTGAAATAATTGATACTGCCCTTGTCCTTAGTAGCGTGGCTATATGAAAGGAGAGGACAAGGCAGCTCCTCAAGCATCACCACAAGTGCAACTGTTGAAATGCATACAAGGGACAGAGTTAGCAGAGGGGAGGGAGGGGTTATTTCCATAGCAAGGGATCAGGGAAGGGATACAAGAAGATGCAACAACTAAATTGATATTTGAAGAACGAATAAGAATTTTTTAGGTAGCCAAAGTGGGGAAGGACATATGTGGTCAAAGAAAAGGACAAGTGTGACAGTGTGGAGAAAGGAAACTGCATGGTATTTTTTGAGGAACTACAATTAGCAACATTTGGTCAGATTATGAAGGCGGGTACAAGCAAGATGAGATAGGAAGAAGAAAGAGGATTTTGGAGGAAGGCAAGGGTGACATTTTGAAGTGTTTGTGTGACAAGCTAAAAAGGTTGAATTTAGCCTTGGGAACAAGTTTTAAGAAGGAAAGAGATGTGGTCAGGTATATACTTTGGCAGGTGTGTTAATAGTGAACTAGAAAGGTGTAGCGGTGGAGACCTGGAAACTAATCAGGAACAATAGTCCAGGTGAGAGATAAGGAGGTTCGAAAAAGGGCAACTGGTAGTAGGAATAGAGGAAACTGGGATGAATTCAAGAGAAATTTGGGAGGTAAGATGAAAACTGCTAGGGGGAGGGAAACTGCTGGCTGCCTGAACCCTGGGTCTCACTCTATTATGCCTCAGGTTCTGCTGATTGTGTGCGTGAGACTCGAGTGGATGGTAGTGCCATTAGTCAAGACAGAAAATATAGAAGGAAGCAAAGATTTTGGAGACGGGTCAGTGTGGGAAAGATCAGGTGACAAAGGAGTGGTGAATTTAATCTAGCTCTTGTGGACGGTGACACTTTTGTGGGTCAGCCATGTGAAGATGAACAGAGGCAGGAAATACACGCATCTATAGTGTGCGGTAGAGGGTAAGGTTGGAGATGTAGGAGTCTTGAGAGTAAGGGAAATAGCTGAAATATGGGAGGCTCGCCAAGATCTCTCCATGGTTAATCATTATCAAAATATTGCCTTTTTGGCTTTCACTTCTAGTAATTCAGTGTGAAAAGTACTCAGGTCAGGCCGTACACAGCTCATTCTCCTTTAGGCCAAAGGCGCGGCCTGTCATTTCATACCCTTTGCAATAGGTGGCGCTGGCGCTTAGCAGGCAGAAGGTAGCAGCACATGCTAGGCGCGGGGGCGAAGTGCTTGTGGCGACGCTCTAGCCCAGGGCCGAGTATTCGGTGGCCTGGCCGGGTAGTCTCTAGAGACCAAGTAAGGACAGAGAACCTCTGGCCCCGGAACGCGCATGCGCACTTGGTTCGCCCCGTGGCCTTCCATCACCGGTCTCACTTGAGTCAGGTAAAAAAGGTGCGGAGAAGGAGTGGCGTTTCCACCCTCCCCCTCGCAGCCCACCTCAAGAGTGGGACTGGCCCCATTTGAGGTCTGTGGATGGTGTGTGTGGAGCATGCTGAGTGATGACAGTGGTCCAGGGCCTCGAGGGTCTCTGGAGAGCGCGGGGCGCTGGGGGCGTGGCTGCTTGCTCGAGGCGCGCCACGTGGGCGAGGGCTGCGTCTGGCGGCTCCCGGAGGCTCGTCAGGGACTGGAGTGCAGCAGGCCAAGGCCGGGACCTGAGTCCAACTCCGTCGTCCAGTGCCCCTGGGAGTCGGCACTCGGCTTGTCGCGGGCCGCTCCATGACGTTGGGAGTTGGAAAGGCCACAGGCACCCGTGTGTGACCGAGGGCTGAGGGCGAGGTGAGGGCGGCGGGGGTGTGCGGCATTGGGTCCCCCGCGAGGACCCCCACCTACGGACCTACTGCGGTGGAGGTGCGGTGTGGCGTGGCGTGGCGCGGCGTGGGCGGGAGGAGGGACACTGGAAGACAGAGCATAGCAGCTGAGGGAGGTGTGAGGTGACGAGAACGGTCGAGGAAAACTAAGACACCTGCTTCTGAATTGACTCCTAGGGCCGGAGGAATAAGGTAACAAGGAAAGTAGTCTTTTAAAAAAGGGGAGGTGGGGGGAAGAGTTATGTGCTGTAGCCTTTCTGCCCCAGGCAGCTAGGAAGAAATTATATGTTTGAAAGAAAGTAGTGGTAACCAATTAGAATCCTTTAACCTATTTAACCGAGATGGCCCCTAGGTGTGGAATAGTGGGGCAGGAGTACCAGATGTTGGATTATAGGCTATGTGGAGTAATGCAGAGAGAAGGTGTGTAAAGATAGCTTAAGAGTGTCCAGTAATACTGCAAACGTATAGAAACAACTACGGTATCTGTTCTTTGAATTTCTTTTATGTGGTTAAGGGATTCAGCTCGGTTGCTTCCCTTCTCTACCATTCATCTTTGGAGCTTTTTGCTACAAGGATTTTTTTTTTTTAACCAAAAATGAACCTGAAGAGGGAAAGAAAATATTAGTGGGAATGTTGGTTAAATTTGGTCACAAGAGAGATTGATGTGATTTTATTGATAAGTTCTTCAATTTATCTTTCACTGTGAAGCAATCTGCTGTATAAACACTTTTGGGCTTAGAGACACACATAGGGAAGAATTGAGTAGTAGATTTGTCCCCAGGGTGGGGGATGGGTCATTTTAGCCAAATTGCAGTACCTTTCTGAGCCTTAGTTTCTATCAGGTGGGAAAAGACCTTAAAAGTCATTCATTCAGTCATATATGCAGAGTTGGCATACCTGCCACAGGGTTACTCAGCCTCAAGTGACAGAGAACTTGTTATGTACCAGAATGGCTGAGCCACCCAACCCCTCTAGACAGCCGCTGCTCTTGAAAAATTCTTTATGTTGAATCCACATCTGTTTCTCTACAGTTTGCACTTATTGGAGCCGTACAGAATAAATGTCTAATACTGCTTCCACAAATATTTGAAGACTGCTAATACATTTCCTTTTTCCACTCACTCCACAAGGCTCCTTTTCTTCAAACTAAACATGCCTGTTATTTCAAACAGGGAGGCAGTGTGGGGCAGTGGAAAGATCGCCTGCTCTGGAGCCAAACACATCTGCCTTCACTTTCCAGTCCCTTCACATAGTAACATTTAGTACTCTGAGCTACTGTATCTTTCTCTGAGCTGTGTGAATGGAAATACTCATCTAGCCAAACTTACTTGAGGATTTGGGACAAACTGGGTGATGATCTACATTCATAGTAGGAGTTTAAAGTATGAGAGTTGTAAAACAAAACAAAACAAAACAAAAACAGTACAAGAGCTGTTATACCTTCCATGACATGATTTGCACTACATTTTAGTTGAACTCTGCACACATTACTGTTTATGTATCTCTTAATATCTTCTTTGTAGAACAGAATGAAATACTCTGTAAGGTCCAAGCAGGATAGTGTAGGATTAGCTTATTCCAGGTACTTCTCCATAGTCTACAGTCACAGTAGATTTTTTTGGAACTGTATCACACTAACTCACTAAATCTTTTTTCAGTGAAAAACCTGAGTATTTGAGTGCTGCTTTTCAATCAACTTTCTCCCATCCTGAACTTTTAAAGTTTTTTTTTAAACCTATAATTATGGCTCCTAAAAGTGGCAGTCCCAGTGTTCTATTATGTTGTCTTCACAATTATCCTTGCATTTGTCATATTCTGGGTCTCAAGATTAGAAAAATATGATTATTGAGCTTAGGGTGCCAACTCTGCTGATCTCCTACCGCTGTTGTGTATCAGTGAGATGGTAAATGCTGAGCTTTCTATGCTAATTTTTGCACAAATCTGAGATCTTTTTATGATATACATCTGTGTTAGAATTGGAATGTCTGATAAGCTGCAGGCTGAGGGAATTTTGCTGCACGTGATGTCAGCTGAGGACAGTATTTGGAAGAACTGAAAGGGTTCCCTAAGCCAGAGGGGCACTTTGCATTTATGTATGGTTACATGTTTTATCAGATAATCCCAGGACCAGATTCTCCCCTTTGGAAGACAGGCAGTTAGAAGATTACTTAAATCTTTGGCTCCTGAGGCATTATGGCCAGCATTTTCTTCCAGGACTTCTGAAAGCATTATCAGGGCTGATCTGTCACATGGTCTGTGTTTTTTCCATTCCTTGCTCTTGTGCTGGAGCTGATTGCAAACTGGAAGGCTTTCTTTGCCTAAACAAATTCTGGTTTCCATATCCATCTCAATTTCCCTCTTTAAGGACATTTTCCCTATTTAGTGCAGGAGGACTTATCCTAAGAGCCAAAAACTTGGAATTCATATTGTCTTTGGGAGCTTTCCCTCACCTTGTCCCCTTCCCCCAGAATTTAAATGGTTTCTCCACACAGTCTACCTGCTTGTTCCATGTGAGTAGACTAGTTCATGTCTTCAAAATAAGATATTTTATGGGGCACTCAGCCCATTGATTAGAAAATTATCTTCATCTTGAATGCTGGGTCTTCTGGCCTGGTGAAAATGAAAGTGTAAGATTGTGGGACTCAAAGGTTCCATTCACAATAAATATGAAAAATATATAATACCAAGGCTCTTGTCAATAATTTAAAATAGGAATGCCTTGACAGTGTTGAAAGGACCAATTTAAATTTTTCTAAGTAATTCAGTCTCTAAAAGGTGGCAGTGACCAGTTAATACGTGTGGTGATCCTCAACTTATAAAGAAACTAATTGTATTTTAAGTGATAAATTAAAGTGTCAGAGGGTTAAATCCATCTGTAGCTTCTCATTTCTTTAAGACAAATTCCAGATTCCTTACGATGACCTGCTCTTTCTAGGCTAATTGTTTTGCCTGTTGGTGTTCAAAAGAACGCACTGTTTTCCCTTAAGATTTTGCGATCGGAGCCTCCGGTGCTTTGCAAATGCTGACCCTTCTGGCTGGAATGTTCTTTGTCTCTCTGGTAAATGTCTATTCATTATTCAAACCATCCCTTCCCCCCTCCCCTTAATTACTTCCTCCCACATAACCCTCAAATTCTTGTACTTATTCATTCAGTATTTGTTAGGAGCCTGTATTGTGGCCGGCACTGTGGCGGGCTCTGAGGATACAAAAGGTGAATAATACTTGGACTCAGCCTTTGAGGGCTTTACATGTTGGAAAGAGGGGGACTTGTCACAAAATGTTACTGAGAAATAAAAAGGAGAATTTAAAAATTTTAAAAAGTGCCTGTCATCCCTCCAGATGGTCAGTGTCTTTCTCTGGTGTAGGGACCATTTCTCATTCATTTTGTACACCCCTGCCCCGGGCTCTTAGCATACTGGATGGTGCTAAACAAGCAATTGTTTCCTGACCTCTTCCATTAGACTTCAGTAGAAGTGTCCCCAGTACTCCGTCACATGCTCTGATGACACGCTCTTAGGTGGTGGCTTCTGCAGTGTCCAGTGGGTGACCCTGACCTCCTTGTCCGTAGTTAGATGCCTGTGGGCACGGTTAGCCGGGCAGTTGGGCTTCTGTCAAATGGCATGGGGCTGTAGGTCTGGGCCATGGAGTCAAAAGAGCTGCTGAGGGGTGGAAAAGAAGCCTGCAGCGCCTCTGCTGGAACCAGTCGCAGCAGGGTCCAGTCCTTGCTCACTAGCTTGTAGCTGGCTTGCGGTCATCAGAATTTCAGTTTACAGCTAGAAAATGCACACAGACAGTGATGCCCTATACTTTGAAGGCGCATTAGAAGCCCTTTAAAAGGATTATGGATTTTTAAAAATGCCTTCCTTCTTTCCTGCACCTTTAGGGCCCTTGCATTGATTGCATCGTGCACATATAAAGGAGGGCTTGCATTCCTGATGGAACACTGGGTCGAGTGTGTTGTGGGACGGTGCCGCGGCGGCCTCTAGCATGCCAACCACGTCGCGCTGCTGCAGAGGGAACGTGCCTGGCGCCCTGCGGTGGTCCCAGCGAGTGAAACCAGACTCTCTGCAACTTTGGCTTGCCTTGCTCCGTAGCGGTCATCCCATGAATTTGTCCACTATCCCGGGGAGGGGGGGTCCTGCAGAGCCTGTTCTTCCCTAGCTACATGTTTGCCCCTTGGTCGTTACCATAGTTAGGGGCTTAGCCTGCTCTTTTGGACGCGGGTATGCATAGGTTTCAGCATCCACGCTTCAGGCATGAAACGGGAGCTACTACTTCAAGTACCCAGCCTGGCTACCCGCTACATCAAGCGACCATCCTCTGAGTCCGGGGTCCTGTGGGTGGTCTAAGGGAGTGTTGGGGTCTCCGGGTTCTGCCATCTTTATCCGAGGCGTGTCTCTGGGGAAGGATTTCTGCCCCAGAACTATGAGCTCGGGGTTGGCGAGACGGGTCTGCGAGGGACCTGCAGGGCAGTGGTGGGGAGTTGGCACCCCTGAAGGTGCCCGTGAGTGGACCGCCTCATTTCTGTGGTGGCAGGGCTGCGGGGAGGGGCCCTGCAACAAGAGCGAACAGGAGGGGCGCTGCCGTGGCGGTGGGCGGGTCAGGGGCGGGGCGGGGTGGGCTCTAAAAGCCGGTGCCCACTCGTCCGGTGCTGCCGTGGCCACCAGCGCATTCCAGCTGGCGGGCGGGCAGCACTGGGCCCGGCGCCGCCTCTGCGGCAGCCTCGCCTCGCCATCCAGCTCAGTGCCGCATCGGACGCCCCAGTAGCTGCTCGCTGCCGCGGCCGCTCTGCGCGGGCTCTCGTGCTGTGCTCCAGCAGCCACCGAGCCTGCACTGCTGAGGGTGCCGCCGAGCGCCCAGAGCTCCGCAACCCTGCGGCGGGCGGCATGGGATAATGCGGCCATGGTGCGCCGAGATCGCCTCCGCAGGTGGGTGCGGCCTCCAACGGGGTGCGAGGGGGTGTGGCTGGCCAGGACCGAGCCTTGCAGCTTTGTGGGCTGCTTCACAGGCTGCTTCACCCGGTGTTGAAAACCCCACTCGGTCCGTGGCAGCTGCTGTCTTGGAAGACAGTTGCTCCTGTCCTGGGTTGGATGGGTGGACTCTGGGTCTCCCTGGTTTAGAATTCGTAAACCCTGGAATCTCCCAGGTGAGATTTAGAATTTTTAGATCACTGCCTCTCCCTGGAGTGTTTTAGGATTTCTAGACTGTAGTACTACTATTACACTTTGTGCGAATTGGGGATTTTAGACCCCGATTATTGCTGTGGCGTGATTTAGGATTTTTAGTACTGAAATGCCTCCTATGGGATTTAGGATTTTAGAGACCCGCTTATTGCCGTGCCGCGATTTAGGATTTCTAGACCCCAGCATTGCCCTGGTGCAATTTAAGATTTTAAACCCCGCTATTGACGAGGGGCGATTTAGGATTTCTAGATCCAGTTATCACCATGGCGTGATTTAGAATTTCTAGCCATGGAAACGCCCAGGTGGGATTTAGGATTTAACCTGATTATCGCTTTGGCATGATCTGGGTTTTCTAGACGCCGACACTGCCCAGTTTAGAATTTCAAGACCCTTCAGAGTTGCCGCGGCCCAATGTAGGATCTCAAAATGTGGGTATTGCCGCGGCGCGATCCAAGCTTTCCAAACCCTGACAGCGCAGAGACAGAGGACGCATAGGTAGGTTTACCTGGACCTCGCCAGGCTCCTGGCGCGCAGTCAGTATTCTTCGGATGTTATTAGGTAGAAGCGCAGGGGGAATGGAGACGCGACCAAATTGTCGTAGTACTGGGAGGTATTTGCTTTGGTTTAGATTTCCAAAGTAGTGTGTTGTTTCACAGCAATACCGTCAGGTGGACAGATTTGCTGGTATTAGATGAATATCCGCTTCCCCTCCCCCTCCATTTACAAGATGAAGAAATCAAGCCTCAGGTTAATTTCCACTTTGTTACTGGAGTTTGAATTCATACTCTCGAATCATGGCTCCATGAAATAATGGGAATTCAACCAAAAATTTTTTAAAAATTTATTTTGCCTACTGACTGATGAAAATATTGTTGGAGCATTTTTACCGAGGTAATTGAGACAGAATGGCTCCCTACAGGGCTGCGTCTTTTCTTTCTGAGAGTGGAAGAGTAGGATGTGGCGGGTGTGCAGGAGCGGGGTGCGGGTGTCCAGCGCTTTGTTTTTTACAACCCCCCTCCCCTAGCACTAACTGGAAGTCCCCTAGTTTGCCGCCGTTGGAACCCATCCCTGGCTCTGCTGAGTCATTGCACATTCAGTTGCTAGGACCGTGAATGGGTGCTACTAGAGGCAACGTGAAAATGTATTATCTGAGACAGGACAGATGGTGTTAAGACAATAACCAAAACCTAATGCTTTTTGTCATTTACCTTTGAAGGCGATATTGGGATGTATTGTGTTACTGTTTCAGGGAGCAGACTGTGATAAACATCATGTTCTAGCATTTTTCAAATCATTTCTAGTATTATCTTAAAAGGTAGAATCAAATCATTGTGTCTGTTTTACAGATAGATACTTTGGGAGGGAGAATAGATTGCCTGACTAATCCCTAAGACATAAACAGGGGAGCTGAGATTCTTCAAGGCGCACGGTAATATTACTACTGTGGGACCATCAGTTTGTTTATTTTTAAGAGTTGAAAAAAGAGCATTTTGTGAGTTGGATTAGTTTGTATTAGGGGTTATGGCCAGATAACAGGTAATACGGTGGTAGGGTGTGTGTTCAGTAGGACTTTAGCAGTGGATTTCCTTTATTTGTAGTAATTTTCTTGACAGCTCTAATTTTAGTTTTGGAGAGTACTGTTTATATTGTCTGTTTTGAGAAACTTCTGACAGTTCTTTTCCTGGTGACCATTGGAAGTCACAGACTAGACATAGGAAACTGTTTCTAATTCCTCTTCCACACTTGTAGTCAGTGTGATCTGGATGGACCTTTGAAGTTCTGAGAATGGCAAGGGTAGGTGTACAAACCAGTGTTTCCTTCCAAAGACAAAACCAATTCCAACATGCCAGGTATGAGCTCTGCCTAATTTTTAGGGTGTTTCAAGGAATAGAGCCCATGAAGTTAAATAAATGGGCATTTCCTCAGCTTTCTGCTAAGAAAAGCAGAAATACAATCAGCTGTCCCGACTTCTCAAAGAGATTAGATATTTGGGGTCAGAACAAAGCTGCTTACATTGGAATATACTGTGCAACAGCTATCTTCTTGCTTTTATAGACACTGTCTTGCACAGTTTCTCAGCCTAAATTTAGATAATAGTGGTAAATAGGACTTCACTTAGGCCAGAAGGTTGATAAATATTAAAAATTAGGAACACCTCTCTGCTTAAGGATGTGTGATATATACACACAGGCATAAGACATTAGTACCTTGCATGAATTTTACACATTTTACTGGTGGTGGCTGTTGAGGTGATAGAATTTTTAGAGTAAATATGAAGGAATTTTTTTCCCCCTGGAAAAACTTGATAAAAGCCAGTGAAACCTTTTTAGTGGGTATCAGGAAGAGCTCATAGGGAGAAGCTGGGGGAGGGGACTAGATTACATATTGAAATATTTTTCCCTCTTAAAAGTAGATTAGTGAGGGGCTGGGAGTTAGGCTCAGTGGCTTAAGTGCCTGTCTGGCAGGCGTGAGGCTGTGAGTTCAATTCCTGGTGCCACAAAAAAAAAAAAAAAAAAAAAAAGTAGATTAGTGAGCAAATGTATGATTGCCATAGCAGACAGAAGCAGTCACATTGTTAAGCTTTTTGGAATGGTCCTTATGAGGGGCAATGTTGTCACTGCATGGTTTTCCACTCACTGCTACCAGTTCTGGTTTGCAGATGTGTATAGTGCACCCCACCATTTCTCCACAGGATGAGGGAGTGGTGGGTCCAGGTGGGGCTCCTGGCTATGCCCCTGCTTGCCGCCTACTTGCACATCCCACCCCCACAGCTCTCCCCTGCTTTGCATTCATGGAAGACTTCTGGCAAGTTTTTCACCTACAAGGGACTGCGCATCTTCTACCAAGGTAAGAACTGACCACTGGAAGAAAGACCCTGAAGGTATGGGTCACTTTGGTCCTTGCTGACATACTTATTTTGCGTCCCTTAGTCTCTGTTGCCCCTTAGTGATAGGGGAGAGTAGCCCCTTTTTATGTACTGTGATTGAAGGAATGGACTATTTCCTCTTATTTGCTAGAGAGCAGGGAGATTCAAGCTTCTGGGAAGGTAGGGGGTAAAACTGAGATCACAATCTGTATACCTGACTTTTCAGTGAAAGTATTTTTTCAGCCTAACATGTATTCAGATATTGGTTTTCTCTTTTGAGCACCCCTAGTGTCAGGTAGTATGTATGATATTAAGATGGAACCATTGTTTCCCTCCCTCCTACCCCTGATTTCATTTTATTGAACTGTTTTCTATAAAGATGATTTGTTATATGTGTTCCCAAATGTGATTTAAATCTTCGATTGTTGTATAAATTAATGTGCTAATGGTAATTATTATGATGACTGCTATTTATCAGGTAATTCTCATATGCCAGGTATTGAATTACATTTTCAACCTTCATTGTTTAATTTAATCTTTACAACAGCTTTTGGAGGGGGGGTACCATTGTATCTCATTTCATAGGTGAAGAATCTGAGATTGGAAAAGATTTCTTTTGGGCGGGGGTCAAGAGCAATAACGAAAAATGTTTGTCATAAACCGTTTTTCATTATTGCTCCTGACCTCCTCTCATTTGCTGTATCCAATTAAGTGTAAGTATATAATTTTCTTTATGATGGTTGTTTGGTTTGTTTAGATTATCAATATTTGATAATGTACAGATTCTTAATAAAGTGCCTCAGCTAAAGTATATAAAATTTTAATTGGTTCCAATTATTTTTGAAAACTGTCTAACCAAATTTTCATGCTATTGACAGTATATGAATGCATTAGTTTTAATCCAATACTATGAGCAAAGCATTTTTATCATTTGGCTATCCTTAAAGCTATTTAATGATTCCAAATTGTAATACACATTTAAAAATGTCTATATTGATTGACCCTTTTTTGTAGTTGATAGAATTTTCTAATAGTCTGAGCATTAGGCTTTTGATGTTGGATTTGTTCTCTTCTTCTGAAATAACAAGTGCTAGACAAACAGTATAAACTAAGGCACTCACTGAGAAGAGCTACCATACCTTAGAGAATTTTTGTGCTAAATTAGTGATAAGGTAGGAAGCATTTTTAGTTTATATTGTGATTGTTTTTAACTTTGAAAGTTTGCTTTTTAATGTAAAAAAGTTTACATACTAATGTAAAATAGAGGAAGAAATAAGGATATGCTTTTGGAAAAAGATCTAGGTGAAGGTGAGCAAGCTGTCTTCAAATATTTTCATATAAAGTGTATGCTATTTACATTTTTAATATACAGATTCAAAAGAGGAAGTGTCTGTTCTTACCTAAAGCAATAAGCTTGCATTTTAAAAAGCAATGTATCATTTTAATGTTACTACTTTGGTAACAGATCCTTGTGCTTTATACTAGATTAGATTTCTAGTATCTTAAGTTACATGTACAGGGAATTGGCCTAACTGATCTCTTTCCTTTTTCTCAGATTCCGTGGGTGTGGTTGGAAGCCCTGAGATAGTTGTGCTTTTACATGGCTTTCCAACTTCCAGCTATGATTGGTACAAGGTAATACAGTCATTTTGTCGATCCCACTGTATCTTTAAAAAATCTAAAATCCAGGGTTTCGTCAGCACTGGAAGACTCCTGCACATTTGAATTGCTTAATAACAGCATTAACATCAAACTGCTTCTCATTTACTCTATGGGAGTAAAAAAAAAAAAAAAAAACTTTGGCAGCTTGAAAGGACCATTGCCAAGTTAAAAATGCTGGTGTCCTTGCCTTGATAGAGATTAATTATTAGGAATCGAACTCTTTCCAAAACAATCATCTGTGGGGACTGTCATGGCTTCATGAGGCTTTTGCTTTATGTACTTTGCTTTATCCAAGTCTGTCAGTTTGAGATTGGGATGAAGTATTTTGCTGCTGTGGGTGAGGAGGGGTGGCACAGGAGTAGAAAGTCCAAATTGTCTTTTCTTTCCTGTAGATCTGGGAAGGTCTGACCCTGAGGTTTCATCGAGTGATTGCCCTTGATTTCTTAGGCTTTGGCTTCAGTGACAAACCAGTAAGCAATAACTATGTGGGGCTGGTGTTGGGGGTGGGATAGGTGTGGATGGAGCAGTCAGGTCAGCAGAGATCTGCCCTTGTGACTTCATCCTGTGTATCTGGCCTTTCTTTTCCTTAGAGACCACATCACTATTCCATATTTGAACAAGCCAGTATCGTGGAGGCACTTTTGCGGCATCTGGGGCTCCAGAATCGTAGGATCAACCTATTGTCTCACGATTATGGAGATATTGTTGCTCAGGAGCTGCTGTATAGGTCAGTGAAGCCAGACTTCTGTTGCCCTAGTTTAGGATGCTGGGAAAATAAATAGTTCCTGGACCAATCTGAGCCCTTTCCCTGGGGAAATTGTTTTCACTGCTGCATTGGTGTCCATCTGCTCAGCTACATGTGTTTTCTCATCCCCTGCTCCAGGTACAAGCAGAATCGGTCTGGTCGGCTTACCATAAAGAGTCTCTGTCTGTCAAATGGAGGTAACTGTCTTGGTGGTAGGTGGAATTTGTGTATAGCCTAGAAGGGCTACTTTAGGTGTCATGGGACAAAAAATGATAACCTGTTGATACTGCAAATGATACAATGAAAGTAGCTCTTTTGTCTTTTCTTTGGGCCATGAACTGCTTTGATGTTCTAATGACATTTATAGACCTTTTCACAGAATACTGTTTTTTAGAAAATAGGATCAACAAGAGTACAAAGGAAAGTGATTGTATTGAAGTGATCAACAATTTCTTTTGCAGTGCATTAGACGAACCTAATAGTGGATGTAGTAAAACTGATTAGGAGTATAAAGGCTGTTTTGCCATATCTGTAAGAACTGCAGAGGGTTATGAAAGAATAGGCTTTGAGATAGAAGGCTATTGGTGCTTCTGAAATGTCTGTGATACTAGTATCAGATTCTTAAACTCTTGCGAGATGTCAGAACCAAGTTTCAGTTAGAAATTAGTGACCCTGGATTATACTTTTTGGAGAGGCTTGTTTATTTTGTGTACCACTGAGCACAAAAATTCATGAATATCTAAATGTTCACTAAGTGCCTTATGGACAGTTTGGGAGAAGAGTCATAGTGCTGTTTCTTCCATTGACTCTGGGAAAAAAATGGAAAAGGAAAAACTAGTTTATTTATTTTTTTTAAAGATTTACCTTGCTGAACAATTCCTCTGTGTTCACAGACCAGATCATTAACAACACTGTGTTGTGAACAATTGAAAGTTATGGGAAGTCACAGCCTAGTTACCAGCATTATGTATGATAATACAAATGATTTTTCCATTTTTCTACCTTTAAAATGGGGAAGTAATTCCAGTGGGCTATAATTTTACCAGCTGAATTTGGAATTGCTTGGAGAAGTAATTATATGACACTACAGTCATGCTTTGCTTAATGAGGGGAATACAGATATAGAGTCCATTGTGTACTGAAATATTGTCATGTAGTAGTACATGACTGTATTAAGTTTTTATTTGTAATTTTGTTTTGGCAGTAAATATCTCAAAGGTGACATTGAATAGGGTCAGTACTCTCCAGTAATGGGTTTGCATTTGACCTAAGTTTTGGTACATGACTAAAAGCAATCTCTTCTTTTAAAGGTATTTTTCCTGAGACTCACCATCCTCTCCTTCTCCAAAAGGTTGGTTACTTTACTGAATAGAAACCAACTATTAAGATTTGTGCTGACATAGAGCTGGGACCTTTTAATGGCCTTATCTGTTGTGATGGATCATAATTAAACTCTTTCTCCATATGTGTGTGTGTGTGTATATGTATATATATATAATATATATATAAATATATATAATTTTTTTTGGTATCAGGAATTGAACTCAGGACCTAACACTTGCCAGGCAGGTGCTGTGCTACTGGGCTATATCTCTGGCCCAAAATCTTCCTCCTTATGGATTCACATCAATGGAGTTAATTTATCCCTGTGTAGGCAAATAAAAGCAGTGAAACTGGATCCTATATAAATTGAAAACTATTTCTGAGGATGAAAGATACACAAATATTTGATGAAATACTACTATATAAAGACTTGTGTCATAAGCATTATGTCTGAATAAATCGGAATTCTTAAAAGTTTTAAAGCTTTATGGCCAGGCAAAGAGGCTTGTACCTATAATTTGGAAGACTGAGGCAGGAAGACTGTTTGAGCCTAGAAGTTTGGGGACAGCCAGGGCAGAGCCCATTTCTAAAAAAAAAAAAAAAAATGGCAGGGGGGCTTAGCAAAATGCAGAAATGTAAATAATTTCTTAAAAGAAATTGAAAATAGTGCTTACTTTGGCAGCACATATACTAGAATTAGGAATTAGAAATAGATTTATTTTCCATGAGAAGAATGTGGATTGGCAATACAAAAAGAAACAAAACAACCTCCCACCCCATGTACCAAAATTTTGAGATTTCGTTACCTTTATTCTTAGTATAAATCCTTTAGACCTGGTAAACTGTGATCTTTCTCTGAACCCTTGATTTTTTTTTCACATATTTTCTACAGCTACTCAAAGATGGAGGTGTGCTCTCACCCATCCTCACGAGGTTGATGAACTTCTTTGTATTCTCTCGAGGGTAAGTCACTATGAAAGAAAGACTGGCCTAGGAATAATTATAACTCTGGGCCAAATTTTGAGGTTTGGTATTTTCAAGCAAAGGTTTTGCCCTTTTGTCAAGGTGGCAGTAGAAAGAATTCATAAATCAGACCTTGTGACTGCTGAAGTTTTAGTCAGATTTAACATTCTGAATTCTACACTTACCTTTTTGTATTTTGAACTTTCAGGCTCACTCCAGTCTTTGGACCATATACTCGACCCTCTGAGAGTGAGCTGTGGGACATGTGGGCAGGAATCCGCAACAATGATGGGAACTTGGTCATAGACAGGTAAGAAATAAGCCTTTGCTTTGGGTTCCAGAAAGGCTCTTCTGGAGTTTGGATGAAGATTACTTATTCTGCACCTAGCTGGCTTGTTCCCTCCTACAAGAAGGCTGGTTTAGGACTGTGAGGCATACCTAAAATTGTTATGGTCTGTGCCTTCCAAGAAGTCAAACATAGGGTGAGTCCCCACACTTAAGCCATAAATTGCTGCAAATTCTTATGCTAATTTCAGCTTGTCACTGACTTCTTTAGACTCTGCTAGTACTAACTGCTTCAAAGTGTTCAATCTCTGTTGTGAAAGGAATCTAAATGTGACCCTTACAGTATGAGGCTCTTCCTTTTGTTTTGGTAGCAACAGGGAATGAGATGCAAGATTTCCCTGTCTTGTACAAAGAATTACCATGCTGCAATTCAAATGAGAACGTGAGAATGGAGCTACTCTCACTGTGAGGGGGTCTAGAGATGATGTTATCTGTTAAGTCCTTGAGGTAAGGGTCTGTCCTTTTCCCAGATGGGTCAGTGTACTTTCCAGTTTTCACTGATGGCTTTGCTGGGAATTGTGCATTAAAGGGAGCCATTTTTCTCTCCCACCCCTATCCCCATGAAATCACCAAAGATTCATTTTACTATACAAAATTGAAAAACAGAACTCTTTAAATTCTCTTATATTTTCCTTTCCAAAAAGCAAATACTATTTCTAAGAGGTGATCCTGAGGTTCACAAAAATAATTGTCCTGGAGATGCCAGGCAGAAGTTAGAATGCATGAGTTTGAGTGTTAACACATGACTGTGGCATCTTGCATTTAGAAAAAGAAATTCTCCCCATTCTAACTGTGGTACAGAGATGATGAAACTTTATGGTTATGAACTTCTACATTTAGAATTTCAGAGGCAGATGTCAATTCAGAGATCATACAGTTCACTCCTCTCATTTTAAAAACGAGGAAACTGAGGTCAAAGATGTGTGCTACATCATGGAAGGCACAGACCATAACAATTTTAGGTATGCCTCACAGTCCTAAACCAGCACTGAGCTGGTGTGGAGTCAAAATTCGAACCCAAGATCCGGGTTTTAGTCACATATACTCCAAAATAACTCTTGGCCTTCCTGAGACCTCATTTCTTACTTACTGGATGTAAAGAACCATTAATGCTCACATGGACAGTAGGTAAAATCATTCCCTAGTCACTTGATGCTTAACACAAATGGATAAAGTGGGCTGTTCCAAAAATTCCAGGTTGCTTCTGGATTAAGATCTTTCTCTTGCAGCTTGTGTCAGGCATCTGAGTACCAAAACAATAAAGGTTTCTTGTTCTGCTCCTGATTACTTACCTGTCCCATAGCCTCTTGCAGTACATCAATCAGAGGAAGAAGTTTAGAAGACGCTGGGTAGGAGCACTTGCCTCTGTAACTATTCCTAGTGAGTATCTTTATATTACTTCTTGATAGGAAACCTTAAGGAGTATGAGGTTAAAATAATCAGAATTCCTGTTGACTTCAATTAGGCTTACCAGATTTAGCAAATAAGAATATAAGACATGTAGTGCAATCTGAAATTTAGCTAAACAGTTATTTTTAAAAATATAAGTATGTGCTGTGGGCTAACAAAAACCACCAGAATGTTTTTTTTTTAATCTGAAATTCAGATTTCATGGGGCATCCTTTATTTCACTGGCAACCCTATTCCCAACATCTGAAAACATCAGTGATATATGTGTAGACTGAAGTATATAAAATACTGAAGGTATTATTGCAAATGTAGTTTGTATTGTTAGTTTCTTTGGTGTGCACTTTCAGTGAATAATACATTAAATTCTGAATTGCTGGAATTGGAGGCTGCTGAGATTACTAATCAAGAGCTATTAAGTAGGTTGTACTCATTCATCTCATTTGTACAGATTTAAAAAGGAAATCAGTGCAGTGCCTTCCATATAGTAGTTAGTGGTCAAGAAATTATTGATTGACTGGGTGTGGTGGTACATGCCTGTAATCTCAGTACTCAGGAGGCTGAGGCAGGAGGATCACTGAAATTTTGAAGCCAGCCTGTACCACATAGCGAGACCCTGTCTCCGGAAAAAACGAAAAAAATTATTGGTTGGTTTCAGTTGTAACTGAAGACACAAGAATGCAAGGAATAACAGTATAGTATCTTGGATTTATAGAAAGAGAATGTTGAAATTGGGGCTTATTCCTTTTGGTCTAGGGTACAGATGAGCTGAAAGAAAGACCAAACGGTTCTATGTAGGAGAAAATGTCCCAAATGAACTAACTGAGAAACTTTCAGCAGTTTCTTATAGCCTAACTAATAACAGAAGCTGGGTTTTCTATCGTAAAAAAATTTTATTTACAGAAATCCCCATCATAAGGGAGTTAATTTTAGGGTGGCAGTAGGAGGACAGATGTGAGAGCTCTTAGTAAGTCATTCCTCTTTTGTTTTTCTCAGTTCATTTTATCTATGGGCCAATGGATCCTGTAAATCCCTATCCAGAGTTTTTGGAGCTGTACAGGTGAGTCTCACTCAGAGGTCTTTGTTTTGTTATTAGTATTTCATCCTGACAGGGGTAAACGCAATTACTTCTTGAGGGATACTGGTACTGACCTCATTGGCTGCTCATCCAGGAGACATAAAATAAAAAGATGAGCTGGGTAATCTTATTCTCACATAAGTATAAAGATCAAGAAGTTCAGTTAAACATTATCTTAAACAGCCTATTTTCACTGTCATGGCTACATCATATTCCTAGGTATAGAGGTTTAAAAAAAAGCTATCACATGAACCTCACGATAAGAGTAGATACTCTGTTTTAGTCTGACTATAAAACCAGTTCATTGTCCTAACCTGAGCAGACTGCAAGAAGAGATTGAAAAGAGTTCACTGTGGAAAAGTTATTATTCTTTGTGGTTGTTTTCTCTGGGTACTTACTTGGAAGATGCCAGAATTTGAAATCTTGAATGTCACATAAGAAAGTTCCATACCTTCATGTGGCCTACTGGATACAACCCAGCAGCAAACAACTTGCAAAGAATTTCAAACAAAATTCCCTCTCTCATCTCTGGCATTAAGGAAATTCCTTTGCTATCTTTGCTTGGGCTTTGAGTTGCTGAATTGATCCACTTGTTTGATGTTTCATGCCTCTCTATGGAGTTGAATTCTGTTTTGACAATTGTTGCAAAAGTGTTGTATTTTCAAGTTGTTGTCTGTTGGATTATGAACAATTAAAATCTAGTGTGTCTAAGTGGAACTGGCAAGTTTATCTGCCTAAGATATAATTCCAGTGTAGAAGGTGAATAACTCTGTGTTGGTGGTTCCTTCCAGTGTGGTATGTCCACAGGGGCATTTACTGGGGCTTCTCACTGGCTTACATCCCTCCCCACTCCAGCCTCAAGTTCACCTACATGCTGTTCTCTTCCACTAGGAAAACGCTGCCGCGGTCCACAGTGTCGATTCTGGATGACCACATTAGCCACTACCCACAGCTAGAGGATCCCATGGGCTTCTTGAATGCATATATGGGCTTCATCAACTCCTTCTGAGCTGGAAAGAGTAGATTCCCTGTGTTACCTCCCTACTCTCATATCTGTTGTGTATTCCACTTAGGAAGAAATGCCCGAAAGAGGTCCTGGCAATCAAATACTGTTATCAAAAAATCCACTTTACTCACATCAGTGAACAGAATCCAGAAAAAAGGTAGCAAAAGTTCTGAGGGTGACATAATAGTCCACCTCTTATTCCTTTGATATCTGATTGAGTGTATGGACTTACCTTTGTCTTTGTATTACTAGGAAATTCTGGTGAGCACTGCTTCTCATTGATTCAGAAAGACAGGCATTAGATATTCTTTTGCATAAAAGATTTTTGTATACTTCTGTAAACTTTTCTGAAATATTTAGAAATGATAATATCTGGCCCGACCCCAACTGGAATCCTGCAAATAAAAGAATGAGGAGAAGGGGCCTGCTTAACCTTTCTTTGAATGGCTCTATTGGCCCATGATTTTTTAAAGTTCTCTAAGTAACAGCTTAAGTGAGAGTGAGAATGAATCTCCCTTATCATAACTTTGGATTTAGTTTCATCAGCTGCTTTTCTAATTTTAGATATTTTGTTAGAATAGATATTGGGTTAAATAATACAGTATTCCAAGTATGCTTTTAGACTATGATTTGCCTATACATGTTGTGTATATTTATAAGAATACTTAACCAGCAGACCATTACTCTGCCAGAGTAGTGAACCTTATTAGGCAAGTGTAATTTCTCAAAAAACTGAACTAAGTCCAAACTATTTATAGAATTTCCTAAAATCACAGAACATAAAGGACCAATTGCATTCTATGCCAGAGATTCACTGCTATTAGCTGGAAAGATAATTCTAAAAGCAAATAACAGTCTGACTCCTCATACCTCAGTGCTGTGGAAGCATGTCCCTTTTGAGCTTAAGTGGAGGGGATGGGATTGTTGAGTAGTTCAAGTTCCTGTGCTTAATATACACTAACTACTCTTGAGATGATTGCTTATCTTCTATGGGTTGTCCTAGAGAGGCTTTTGCATGTAGCTCAGCAATTCCTGTCTTTTATAGACAGGAAAGTTCCCAGACAATAAGAACAAATTGTGAAGGACCTATAAACAAATGGTGCTGAATACTTTTTTAAAGCCACAGTTTCACTGTCTTAGTCAAAGCAGGATCATTAAGTGATTAATTTTTTTAAAAAATTAGTAACTTCAAGTATAACAACTTTTAAACTGGAATAAGTGTTTATTTTCTATTAATAAAAATGAATTATGACAAAAGTGGATTCTGGCTCCCCCAAACCCCCACCCTCTGGGATAAAATTTTCCAACATTGTCAGGAGCTTTCACACATTATGTGAAAGAATGATGAAGTAAAGCAGCTGTAATATAGGATAGTATTTGATTTTCAAGGTTACCAAAAGCTGCATTGTCATACCAAAGCTGACCAAATGAGAAAAAAGAAAAACCAAACCAAGAAATACCAAAACCCATGCATAAGGACAGACATTTGCTTGATCTGCTGGCTCAGGGCCAAATATTTAATTTGCTTCTACAAAGTCATTAATTTTTAGGAGTGTGATTCTGGGGAATTCATGCCACTAGCCTAAAAGCCCACTGACAATGAGGTATGTCATCTTGCTCAGTAAGAATTTATCCAACAGAAGCCAAGATAACATCTACAGGTGTTCTCTCTTTGCTTCTGACAGTCACCTGCATGGTCACACCATCTGCTAAGGCCAGCCTGGACCTCACCAATAAATCGTAGCCACCTCTGTATACACCTGAGAGAAAAAAGTAAGGAAACCCATATTAAGAACTCATAATAAGCTCTGATAATGAAATTTATCATGCTCTACCTATATCTCCTTTCTATTATTTTAGTTTAGCTTTTCTAGAAATTTGTGGGAACTGAATACTACATATCAATTGTAGCTTTTAAAAAAATATTCTCATGAGAGCAGGTACAGAAGGTATCCAGATCTGATCTGAGTACTTAAAAGGCAGTAAGGGCAAGGGTGGGTGGCACTGGTATCTATATGAGAGATTATGTCAGAGCAGACATTTATCCTAAAAAAATAGCATGCAAAGACAAATTATTCATTTTGACAGGGCTTCAACTTGTTACTCACATAATGGGGTGCCCATCCATATCCCTTTGTATTACATTTTGCAACAAAATACAGTATAAGGGAAATCTGATAGATTCTCTTACCTGCTAGATAGAGCGAATGAGAATTCTTGTTCTCAGGTACTTTATCTGACCTCTCACAGGGCTGCATGCCCAGAAATGTGATGATGTTGTTAACAGCTTCTGTGTTGAGAAAGTTTATGTAACAGCATTAGAAAAGTTCATCATTGAGGTCTCCCTTTGTACTCATATGTCTGGGAGCTGTGGGGTGTGGAGTGTGTGTCTAGAGAGGCTACTGGCCTTGAAAATGGATGATTCAACTAAGTGATAAAGACAGGTACCTAGTCTTTTAAATAAATGACTTAGGATAGATTTAATGAAAAAGGAATTCTAGAATAACAAATTAGGTTTTATATTGTTATATCAGACAGCAGACTCTCAACACAATTGTTCTAACCTTCAAGCGTTTTGGTAGAGCTGAGGGCAAAGGTCTCCTCTTTCTCAAAGGTATCTCCCACCTCTTCCCACGCAGCAGCAAAATTAGGCTTAAGTATCTTCTGAATGTGGTCAGATACAGTTACTTCAAGATCTTCTAGCTAGTAGGTAACAAGCAGCAGTCAGTAAATAAAAGTCCTTTACATATAGAACAAAGATGGGAGGAACCAATCATTTATCCTCTAAAATCCCTGCAGGGGCAAAGGAAAAAAAACTACCACCACAATAGTTTAAATGATATAGTCTGGATAAACTTAGTGAAGTAGTCCTTAATACAGAAAAACTAGAAAATAAGACATCTAGGAAGAGCCAAATTCAGATCTACACCTGTAGCCCTAGGTACACAGTAGTCATGTTGCCACATTTATGTCATACAGTACTTTCTAAAATTCCTACTAACAGATTGGTAAGTCTTCCCTCCTCTCTGTGAAAGTTTGCCAGTCATAATCTTTGCTATATTATAAGCAAACTAAAAGTTGCTGAAGCAAAAACAGAACAACCTGCTTCAAATAAAACTGACTTCAGGTATTATAATCTTATGAAAAATCATGTATTTTCATCATAAACCCCTATTATAAGAGGAAATAAGGGTGAGTTTCCTTTTTTTAATTAAATAAGAAGTGGTAAATCTATTGTTCAGCATGGTGCAGTCCCATTACAGAGGAGTATTAAGTTCATGCCCTCAGCTGTAATTCGTTTGAGAATAGAAACCCCATAAATTCATGTCAGCTATTCCTAGAAAAATGCTTTCAAGGCAGATGTCTTGTCTTAGTATTGGAAAGGTGTCAATGTCTCTGCAGGGATGACTCACCACATACTCATCATCATACCCATCCTCATCTGGAACTCCAGTGTTAGGGTCACAGTCCCGGACTGTAAATTTCATGGTGCAACTAAAGGTTCCTGCAACTGGAGGAAAAAGAACAGGCAAGCCCATGTCAGAAGGTATTGTGAGCACAACGGTACCATCATTAGAGGAAGTACTACATGTGCTTAGCCTTGTGCTGCTCCACATTTTCAAATTAAATATTGTTTTCTAGGGCAGTAGTTCTCAAAGCTACCTGCAAGTAGGTCAGAAAGACAGTCTCACAAAGTATGATGTTAAAATTTGTTCTGCACTGTGGATTAGAATAGTATAGAAAAGATAATTATGGGCAAACTATTTCTGTGTTGATGTGAAGAAAACAGTAATGGAAATACTTTTGAGGGCTTTTAGTCATGCCTGTAAAAGGGCCTATATATTGAAAAATAAGAGCAACCATTGCTCCAGAACCTGACAAAACAAGACACACTGATAGTAGAAAGCATACAAACCATCAAACTAACATTGACGAAGTACACCTAATCTCAGTATTAATACTGCCATTTGATTTTGGACTGACAGATCACTAGGATGAACTTGCTTTAAGTCAACTTTCAGTCTACATTGGGTAGGTCAGTAAATATAATCTATTATTGATAAAGTAAGTGCCTTAGGATGGAAAAGTAAGTGTACAATTATGTTGGAGAGGACTGGCAGAAGTAATAAGAAATGGAGTTGGAGACACATTTTTGGAGAATGAAGTTTTCATGATGATGACAGGACTAAAGAAAAGGCATTTAGGGTGAATCTATGGTCTAGAAAAGGCTTATAAATACAAAAAATACTAGGAATTGGAACACTAGCAAGATAACAGAAGATGAACAAGGAGAAAGAATAGACTCAATGTAAAGAACATGAATGACCACTTTGGTAGTAAGATGTTCATCTGCTCCATCTTAACTTTGAGCTCACTCTGTACATGTCCATCAATCCCCCATCCATCATAATGATATTACATTTGAAAAAGTAAGCTAATGTATTGAACGCTAAAAAAGATGAATGAGACACAACCTCTAAGTCTCTAGGAGGTTAAGTAAGTATGGTGTTTATGAGCATGATCTATGACATTACAACTCAATGTCATATTCTTTACTATAAAATTTAATAGGTACTGTGTGAAGCTGCAGAATTAACAGCCTAGGAAAACTGTAACACATGTGAAAGGATCTAACAGTTTAGCTGGATCTCAAAGGATGGCAGAAAAGCTTTGGTAAGCAGAGGAAGATAAGGGCCAATAAGAAAGGCCAGAAAGTCCATCAGGTAACTGAAAATAGTAACCTATGCTAATACATAGGTGTTGATGAGGTTTCACTGAGGAACTGTGAAGTAACTTAAAATTATTTTACGACTGCCAGGTATGGTGGTGCATGACTGTAATCCCAGCATTTGGAAGGCTGAGGCAGGAGGATTGCTGTGAGTTCAAGGCCAGCCTGAACTACATAGCAAGACCCTGTCTCAAATGACAAGACCAAGCCAAACCAAACCATACAAGAAAATCCAGCTTTGAGGTGCTTGAGACTGAAGGGTTAGAGATAAGCTGAATAAAATGGTGCCAAATTCAGACCACTGAGGAAAGTCCATAAAGAATGGATCTGAATTCAGAGAGCACATAGATTCAATAAAACATGTTGAAGATTTACAAAATAGTGGGTTGATCCTGAAGGAAAGAATATACTTATTAAGACTACAGAATGTGTCTCAGTATTGTAAGAGGGGGATAAAAGAATGACTGTGGTTAAATTAAGGTAGGATTTTCTTCAGGAGGAGTGAGAAAGAAGTGTATGTCAACACAAACCCAGCACAGGTCAACTGGGGTCTTGAAAAAAATGAGAAACATGAGAGGTACGGATAAAGTCACAAGGAAGAATGACGAATCAGGACAGACATTAAGAAATAAATTATATGAGCTCTAGCTTAAGCAGAGAGTTATAGATAAATGAAGAAGAGGAAAAGGTCTACATTAAAATTGTTCTCAGAAATGGGACTTATCTTGTGAGGACAGGCTGAAAATAAGTCAACTACTGAGAAGATAAATCTGAAAAGAAAACAGAATTAGAGAAAACATGGATGCTGGAAGCTAAGGAAGGAGAGAGATGTGTGAATTGGCTGGGGTGCAGAACATCCATTATGGCAAATGTAAGAATGGGAAATTTGGAAGGAAGTTCCCAGGTCTCCACCACTGAAGGGAAGACTGATGAGCTAAGAAAGGAGTTTATGAAACAATTCTAAGAAGCTTTGTAACAATTATAATTAAAGGACAGGGTGCATCAATAGGACAAAACACTAGAAACAGAGTAAAAAGGATGGGTTTAAAACAGGCTTACTGCAGCAATCCATGTAGGTCTGAAGTGAACTAAGAAGGAACAGATGTGGGATAGGGTGTAGGAAATCAAGGATGGTCACACACTGAGCCAAAAATGAGGATCAAGTAACTATCCAGAAGCCACTACTGAATCCTTAGGAATGCTATAGAACTGGCAAGAGAAATGTTAAAAGTTAAGGTTTTTCCCTAGAACACATACAGCTGGGAGAGGAGGAATAGTACAGAAGAGCAACACTGAAGTTGCCCTCAGATGAAAAGGCACCAGTCACTAAGGAATAACACATTAACTGTGTAAGGATAAGATGGTATTCCCAGGCAAAAAGTCAGGTTAGAATAAGGAAGAGAAGGCAGAGTAGAAGCAAAGGAGAGGAAGTATTACCTGGTGTAAGGCAGAGCAGGTGGAGAGTAAAGATATCAAATGGGGAGTGCTGTTAAAGAGTTCAAACCAGGTCTGATTTGGGGCATAAAAGTCATGGGAAATACACAGAAAGGGTGAGGAGCAAGGACTAAAGTAGGACACTGGAGTAGACTATCTCTTAAAGCTTGGGAAAAAAAATCAGTAATTAAAAGTTAATGGGGAAATTCATAAGAAAGCTGATTAAGATGAATGCTGACAAAAAGGCTATTACTGATAATTTTATTTAGAGGCTTACTTAGTAGAGGTTGTAAATGGGTAGTTTCTCCAGAGAATGGATTATTGCTGCTACATAGGGAATGAGTAAAGATTGTAAGAATGGAAACATATCTGAAGACAGTAATTCTACAACCATTTCTTCTGTAGAGATGGTAAGTGAAAGGATGACAAAGGTAAAATACTATAGATTATTGCACTGTGTGCCATTAAAGTTGCTCAGAGAAGTTCCTTCCTTCATGGAGACAAGCTAAAAGTAACATACATTTCCTAGGAAACTTGTATGAAAATGTCACAAAAGAAGAGAAGATGGAGGCTGACAAACAAGAAGAGGGGTGGGATGCAGAATATAAAGTCCGGGTAGGGAAGGGCACTAAAGAGGGCCAGATTGAGGAATACTGGAAAACATGCAGTAAAGAGTTATGAGTTATGGTGCATTACAACCAAAGATAGAGAATGTGAAGAGAAGGTGGGTAAGTAAGAGTGTTAGGAGACTGAAAATAAGAGTCAACTACTGAGGAGATACCTATGAAAAGAAAACAAAATCAGAGAGAAAATGGATGCTAAAAGCTGAGGAAGGAGAGGGATGTGTGAATTGGGCTGGGGTGCAGAATATGAATTATGCCCTGCTGGAATCTTTGCTGAATGATATCTGAAACAAAACATATGACCAATAGACTGAAAGGTCAGGGAGTTGAAATGGGATGGATCTGAGCCAAGGCCAGTGGCAGGAACCCTATGCAGGACTGGACTAAACTGAGAATGCAGATGTATTCAGAACAGTGTAGAGAAAGCACAGGAGATGGAAGGAGAGACAACCAAATCTGTGAGAATGACAAAGGTGATATCTGGGGAAAAAAAAAGCAACTGTAATATAGGTAACATAGCTATTTTTCTAGAGTCAATCAGGGAAACGCACAGAAGACAGGGGTCACTGGAAGATACTGATATGAGACATATGGCACCATAGTGGTACCAAAGATGATGGTTAAGAGAGAGGAGAGAGACTGGGAACTATGTACTGAAAACATTATACAGAATACTTAAGCCAGGCATGGTGGCACACATCTGTAATCTCAGTACTATGGAAAGCTAAAGCAGGAGGATCAGAAATTTGAGCTTACCCTGGGCAATTTAGTGAGACAATTTTTTTTTTTTTTAAGGGGCTGGGGATGTAGCTCACTATGAAGGTCCCAGATTCAACCCCCAGTACTGAGGGGAAAAAAAGAATAGTTAAGACTAAAGAGAAGCAACCTGGGCAGTTAGGATGAGAAATGATGTTCCCCAGAAGAAAGTCCTTAAAACATGGATCTTGCAGTCAAATGTTGGGTCTTAACGTCAGACTTCAGAAAGCACTGGGAAAAGAACAAGGTCCTGAAGAGTCATGCAGATCCTTGGTAGGAAATTTTCATTAGAAGGTTTGAAAGGAGATGGATTAAGATGAACTCTGATATAAAAAGACAATGGGCGAGATCTGAGTAGTTGTCTGTAGAGTGGGTGACTAATACTTTATTAGGAAACAAGTGGCTGGAGATCATCATATTGAGAATCCAACTCAAGAGTAAAACTTCATTTGTTATTCTCATACAGATGATAGATAATTATATGCGAGAGGGCAAATCATCAAAGTGAAGCAACAAATGAATGTACTGTAAAGTGCTGCATTGAAGTTACTCTTACAAGTTACTCTTATTTTGTGTGTGTGTTTCAAATGAGAGACCAACATTAGAAAAAGAACCTGCCTATGGAGTGCTGTTTAAAAGAAGATGAAGTCCATCTGAATGAAACACAGATGATTTCTCAAAGAAGGAAGACTGGTGATAGGGAAGTATATTTCTTTAGGGGAAGACAGGTAACAAGGAAAAAAGGAATGGAAATGCAGTAGGTGGAAAAGGTCATTTAAAGACTGGGAGGCATTGATTGGAAGAAGAAGGCCCCATATTTTGGTCAAAAGATATGGAAGAAGAAGGGTTAAAGCCCAGGGGAATATTGTAAAACCTAGAGAACAATTCTGAGGGGTATGGTAATCAGAAAGTTCAAATCAGCATCAAGAGTGGACTGAATTGGTCAAATTTACTGGGTATAAGGCCAGATTGCAATGATGGGTGCACTGAAAAGAAGCAGAACTAAGTGGGAATGAGTCTGCAGCAGACTTTTGATGCCTTGGTAGGAACTTTTAATCAAAGGGTTTGGCTGAGGGGAATTTAAGAGCAATGCTTCTTAAAATGCATTGTATTAGCATTACCTAGGACTCTGGCAGGAGTATAAATTCTTCCCCCAACTCTAGACTTACTAAATCAGAAACTCAGAGTAGTGCCTAGCAGTGTGGATTTTAACAGGCTGAGGATATTTGCTTTAGGTAGAGAAAGAATAATAATTATTCTGATATAGTATCTTTGCTAGCAACTATAATATTAGGATTAGCTGGAAACTGGAGAAGCAACTGAGGAGACTTGTATGAAAGGATACGAGAGAATGGAGGAGTCAGAGTCTAAAAAAGGGAGCGATAATGTACTCATACAGGTAGGGCTGCAACTTGAAGAACTATGAATGCCCATGGCTATGGGCAATAAAGAGACAAGATGAAGAATACTTATCAGGCAAAGTAGCATTTCAGAATGAGTGATTTTATGTTATTCCAGGTCACAACCACTCAGGAAAAGAGAGAAACAAAAAAACTAAGAATTGAGATTATGATTAGAACTGTCAGGAGGCTTTTTGGAAGAGTGAGGGGAGAGATAGGTATGTGGGTAGTCAGATCCAGTGTGCAGAGTCTGTCTAAACACTAAGTGCTTACTGTGATGAGTCTGTTTATTCAGAAGAGGGAATGATACCTATATGGTTTCTGAATGAAAAGAGAAGCTGAATATAAGGTAGAGTTTTTATAAGGCATACTGGCATAAAGAGAATGGAGTGAGATAGTGATGTTAAAATTATTGCTAAAGATTAAAAAATTATTAAAACTTTTATAGGTAAATGAATGCAACTTGAGACCATACTCATTAGTGAAATAGGTCAGACACACATGTGTAAACACTGTATTGTCTCACTAGTGTGAGAAGCTGAAAGAAATGATATATATAAAAGATAGTTAAGATAGTTATACTACTGATTTCTCTGAGCTCATTGAAGAGAAAGGTTTGTGCTAGTATTGTTTGGACGATTAAATGCAGATGTCTTGCACTCTGAGTAACTGATCTGAAGATAATAATATGCAATGTATATACCACTGTTACCCCCTAATTATTGTGTTTTGAAATTTTTTTTTTTGGTTCTGGTGATCAAACTCACAACCTCGCACTTGCCAGGCAGGTGCTTAGGCCACTGAGCTAAATCCCCAGCTCAGCCCTATTTTTTGAGACAGGGTCTCACTGTGCAGTTCAGGCTGGCCTTGAACTCACTTGTTCTGAAATTTTTACTTTTTTTTCTCTTTGAAAAAATTATTGCTAAAGAGAAGGTATCACCTAACATTGATAAACAGTTGTTGCTAATACTAATTGGAGGTGTATGGTTTCTTATTTGGGCCAAAGATCATTATAGAAAAGGAAGAGGACAAGCTGGATGCTGTCTAAGGGGAAGGCTTATTAAAGACTAGAAAACTGGTTCTAAGTGAGGGAGAGACTAAGGACACGAGAGTAAGACACTTCAAAAAGAATATACATTCATCACTGTGAAACACTAAGATATATAGGGGGAAACTCCCAAAGGGAAGTTGAAAAGAATGTTTTATAAGAGGGACATTAAAGATGTACTTAGAAGAAGACTTGTTAGAAAAAAGAACAAAGCAGCAAAGAGCAAAAGATGGAGGTAGGTTGCTAAGTAAGGAGAGGGGATGTGTGAATTAGGCTAGGGTGCAGTACAGGCAGTGTAAAATTGGTTATTTGGAAGGGCATTAACAGGGCTGAATGGGAACATTAGGAAATGAGAGTTGGAAATTTGCCAGAAAAACAGCAAGGTAAAAATGTGGCAAAGTAAGAACTGGGGTATGAGGGGAAAAAAAAGAAAAGAAAAAAGGAATTGGTTTTGCTAATTCAGGAAGCTTTGCTGGAGAAATACTAGAAGTCATGGGTATAGTCAACGTAGTAAGAATGAAAAAGAGGCAAAGTGGAATGGGCATCCAAGGCAGGTCAGTGGCAATATACTGTCCAAATTCAGGCTGAACTGTGAATACAAGCTAATGCAGAATAGAATGTAGGACACTAGGGAGATGGTAATGTATTAAACAGGGAGAACCCAACATAAGGGGAGTATCTAGAAGAATCTGTAAGAATGATATGTATGTATGTGGCAGCTGAAAGAAGGAGAGACAAAGAAGATAAGGGCACATGAGTCTCTAGGGCAAAATAAGAAACAAAGTGCAAAGGACTAGGACAAAGAAGGATTTCTGCTGATGTGAAGGATGATTTGAAGAAGGACTGATATGGACTGGTGGATTACACATGCTTGGACCTAGGTTATATGGGATAAAAAGGAAGAAAGAGTTTATTAGCAGAGTTAAAGACCATTGTATGAAATACACAGGAAATAAGAGTAGATGGAGTGAAAGTGATGCGGATCAGGTCTGTAAAAAAAAGAGATCCAGAAAGGAGAAACTGGTAAGATCTCAAATTGGGTCAAGGCAGTGAACTTGTTTAGGAAGGTTCAATAGCAAATGAATGGAGACTCTAAAAGTGTCAAGGATATGCACAGAAGAGCATGAATTACCTAGGTCTATTCCATGACAGACATTTTCAATAAAAATTTGGTTAACAGGAAAGTTTAAGGGTGTTTTATTAAGATACATTCTAAAAAGGCATTGCTAGCAACATCAAGATACATAAAGACTGGCTAATTAGGAAGCATGGGTGAGTGGTTTGTCTATCAAGGAAATTAACTGTATTTCTTAAGGAATGGTTGGGAATCAAGGGGGATGTAAGCCTCAGGAGAATACCTACTACATGTGTTGCTCTAATAAAATGATAGTCACTACAATGGATAGGGGTAAGCTAGGGTAGAATATAATAGGAGGAGAGCTTTACTGTAAGTAATGAGTGTTACATGAATTAGAGCAGGGTCCTGGATTGTCAAAGAAGCTATGCATTAAAGAGACTGGAATGTTTGGAAAGATCTGTCAGGTCTCTGAAAGGCTAAATGTTGGCATGCTTTTGCAATGAGTGAGTAGTATAAATAGTGAGAAAGAGGGAAATAAAGATCTCAGTCCTTAATAGGAATCAGACTAGTTCTTGAAGTCTTGAAGAGAAAAAACGAAAATTTAAATGAGCACATATACATTTAAGAGTGTACACTCTCAAAGACAGCACTGCACATTACTCATGGGATATAGAAATATTAAAATTATAAAAATAGTGTAAGTATCACATTTATATAGTGATTTTCTTGGAAAGCAGAGAGGAAATGATTCTGAGGAGTAGTACAGAAGTCCTGATTATATGTTCAGTATTTTATTTCTCTAAAAAAGGATCTGAAGCAGAACAACAAAGTTAAAATATGAAAAAGTGGACTGATGGAAAGTTTTAAATTAAAGGACTTGGTTGATTAAAAAAAGATCAGAGGGAGAGGATTAGGATTCATCTTGATAAAAGACATTGATAATAACCTGAAAAACAGGTTTAGAAATAGGGGTGAGGGGGTCCAGTAATTTAGCTCAGCAGCATAAGTGCCTGCCTGGCAAGTGCGAGGTTGTGAGTTAAAAAAAAAAAAAAAAAAGAAATATAGGTGAGTAGTTCATCTAGTAAAGGGGATAATCTCTATTTGGTTAGAAATGGGTATTATTAAGAGACTACCCCTCAAAACTACACCCCTTGATAAGATAGTGTATCCATTACTGTAATTACAGAGGAAGCCAATAGTACCATATAGATATTAGTATATAAGTGCAAATAATTGAAGAAAATTAAGAACTTGGTGAAAAATGTTCTTTGCTCAGAACAAAGCTGTCATGCTAGAACTGGATGTGAGAGAAATTACTGAGACATGGATTAAAAAAAGAGAAGGAAACAGTAGAAAGAAATGGAAATGTAAGTGAGGAGAAGGGGTTGTAGGAGTTAGGCTGTGGTATAAAGCATGCAGTTTTGCAAATTTGTTAAAGTATTAGTAAGCATTGATACACTAGAATTAAAGTTCAGCAAAGAGTTACATTTTAAACCAGACATCAGGAAATGGAAGTAAGAAGGTGAGAATGTGACAAAATAAGATTTTTTTTTCCTTTTTGGTACCGGGGATCAAACTCAGGACCTTGTGCTTGCCAAGGAGACGCTTGTGCCACTAAGCTAAACCCCCACCCCCAAAATAAGAATTTGAGAATTGGGAAAAAAAAAGAAAGAAAGCTAGGCATGGTGGTCCATACCTGTAACTCCAGGACTTAGAAGGCTGAGACAGAAGGACTGCTGTGAATTAGAGGCCAGCCTAGGCTACCTAGTGAGTTCAAGGTCAGCCTAAACTACGTAATGATGGGAATTTATCTTAAAAAAAAAAAAAAAAAGTGTGAGGCAGAGAGAGAATGAGTATGTGATATGTTGCTGCCCAGAAAGCTTTCTTGGAAAAATATTTGAAGAAATTGGTACAGTAATAGAATGGGAAATTAAGAGGGAGATTAATAAGACTTAAAATGGGCCAGAGCAGGAATCATAGGAAAGTCCAGATGATAGAAACAGACTCAGTACCAACTGCAAGAAACAGGAAGACTGAAGGCTGAATATCAAAGAGTGTATGTATTCAAAAAAATGATTATATCCACTGGAATGATCCAGCTGAAAACAAATGGAATGTAAGGAGCTTGAAGCAAAAAGAGAAAGAGAAAAGGAAAAGACCACTGTTCAAGTTATTTATAGGTGGAAAGACATTATCACAGATTTTGATGGAGAAATGCCTATTGTTCCACACTTAGGCCAACTCTTGACAGAAGAAAAAAAAGAGTCTAGCCAGTAAGTATGTGGGCACAGAGGATACCTAGGAAGTGCTGTATGAACTAGAGAACAATTTTGAGAAGGGGGAGTGACAAGAAGACAGATCAGATATAAATTAAGGAAAAAGAACTCTCAGAGCTAGAACTCTGTATAGAAGAGAGAGCACCAGGGGTCAGAAAAACAATAAACACTGGGTGGGCTGGTGCTTGACATCTTAGTGGAAAACTGATCTTTTTAAAAAGTGTAAACTGGGTATTCTTTGATAGAACAAATGAATGCTAAAAGTTGAGGAATGGTTGGGACCATAGGGAGGCAAACCTCAAGAGAAAATCTGCAATTCTCTGATGTATCACAGAGTTGGTAAGTGAATAGAAAGTCTGAGATATTTGTGGGGGCAGGGGTAGGTTTGAACCCAAGGCCTTTGCACTGAGCTACATCCTAGCTTTTTGTTTGTTTGTTTTACTTTTTATTTTGAGACAGGGTCTTGCTAAATTGCTCAGGCTGGGCTTGAATTTGTGATCTTCCTGTCTGAACTTCCCTAAGTCCTAGGGGTACAGATGTGTAACACCATGCCCAACTAGAAAAGTTTCTATACGGATATCACCATATGTCTGCAAAACTTGGTACAGTGAGTTACCATTCTTGTGCTAACAAAAACCATTTGTTTGCACACAAGTCTGCTCAGAAAGGTGTATTTCTGCTATAGTAATATCTCCTCTATCAGTAGGCTTGCTTCTTATGCTTGTGGATATGTTGTACAATATTCCTTCATTTCCCTACAATTTGAGTGGGCTAACTCAAGAGACCATCATTTGGTAAGTAAACATTTGCAAAATATTTCTTCTTTCATTTATTTTGAAAATATGTCATTATTTCTTGCAGTGTAAAAGGAAGATGCCAATTATTGTCTTTAATGTAGTATGGGATTGTTTGTACCGCACATGTCTGCTGTTGAATGAATTACATGTAAATTAATTAGGCAGTTGTCTTTTAAAATGGTTTGTATTATAAAGATTTCTTCAGTTTTTGTCTGTTTTAGTGGTGGTTGGGAAAATTACTTACAAAGCAGCTGAGTCAGTAAGAGGACTGTAGTGAGGCAGTGCAGCAAAGAAATGGTGAAGATAAAGTTAATAACTAAATATAGGAGACAAGAGGGACAGTATCTTGGAAAGTGAATCTACAAAGAAAACTGTAGTTGACAGAAGAGTTAAAGTGTCAGGTTCAGTGACGTGAACACAAAATAACACAAGAGGCAGGGATTCTATTAAGGAACAAACAGAACTATAGCAATTCAACACAGTATGTGGGACTGCAAAAATGTAGAAAGAGATTGAGCAGTGAATGTAGAACAAAAAGGGTTATCTAACAAAAGATGTTAATGAATGCATATGAATGATGCATAGTAAATGATTAGTTAATGAAATAGGAAAAAAGAAAATAGGTGGAAAATCACTGTAAAATTTACTTTTAGATGGAAAATGATATGTGAGTATGACACACTGAAGAACAAGTTGGCATTATAATTGTAAACAATGAAATAAGAATATAGGTAGAAACTAAGAAAAAGAGTATGGTATGGATTTGATGACACTTCACAGTCATGTGAATAAATACAAGGCTACTTAGCTTCACAATAGGGAAATCCAGCAATAGTGAGGTCAGCAAAAGAAAGAACATGAACCAAAAGAAAGAGGATGTAAGAGGGGCCAAAGAGCATGAAATAAAAGGGGTAAAGGCGGGGAAAAACGAAGTGAAAACACAACTACATGTATCAGAGTGAAATGTTAGAAAAAGGCAAAATGGTTAAGACGGATTAAATTGTATATCTGAATCTAGTTCCAAACAAAAAAGGAGAGAAATAAATTAAGAAAGAGTAAAAAGGAACTGAAGCGAGATAGCAGAGAGGGCACTAGGTAGAGAAAGGAACTGAAAAGTGCACATCCATTTTGGGAGGGGACTGTTAATAGTCTCAGAAAGATGGTGTCAAACAATGGCTGGGAGAAGGCAGAGGTTTCACAGAATCAAACAAGAAAAAGGGAGTTACAGAGTGGAAAAGGCAAATCAATTTAATTTACAAACTAGATCTTTAGACAACTCATTTAAAAGAATTTGAGTGTGGGGCCAGGGATTTAGCTAAGCAGCATAAGTGCCTGCCTGTCAAGTGCGAGCGAGGTTGTGAGTTTGATCCCTGAAAACAAAACAAAAACAAACAAACAACAATAACAAAATAAGAATTTGAGTGCAGAGTAGAGAAATAAGAAATGGAACCGCAAGTTCCAAGCACTTACAAAAAAATAAGGAGAACAGACTCTTTTCCTGAGAATTCTGTATTTCTGTCAGAGTTGCAAAAATACTGACAATGTTAAGTAAGGTAATATAAACTGTATACTGGATATGCTATATGAAAAAGAAAGACAAGCTTGAAAATATAAGTAAAAAGGCCATTGACTGGAAGTGACTTTTAAGAGAAAAATGAAAAAAAAAAAACAACAAAAAAAAGCAAAAATGAGAAGACACATGAATTACGTAATGCAAATAGGCTGGAGATGTTGTGTGTGAAAGGGGATACAGGGAAGGGAATGTGGTGGGTCCAAGCAGAGTGCCAGTCTGCATCAGAGAGAACATGCTGAGATTCTCAAGTGAGGACATCAGGTGGCCACCACTGGAACGCTGAGGCCTGAAATGTGAGGGTGAGGCCAGGGAGCACAGGTGGCACCCACAGCAGTGATTCTTACTGAGGATAAGGAGGTGGGTCCTATGTGAGGAGGGGACTGTGGGCACGCCTCAGGGAGGCCTATCAGGACATGGGAGGGGAATAGTGCTGCTGGGAAGTGTGAAGAAGTACAACTGGATTTTGAAGAGGAAACAGAAGGACTCTGGAAAAAGAGAGCAAGGAAAAAGGCAGGGAATAGCAGTGGAAGGCTTAAACCTGTATCTGGGTGGAAAGAAAGACAAAATAGTTTGGCTGCCATGAGATGATGTCCGTGGGAGGTAGATCAAGGCAGGTGATGGGAGGAGAAAGAAATGGAGAAACTTTCATGAGTTATGGGGCCTCCAGTGATGGCCCACTTGGAGAAGGGAGGTGAAATGTAGAGCTGTCTAACTGGGCGTGTTGGCAGATCACACAAGAGTGGCAGGTGGGATGGGAAGTATCAAAGCCGTACTTTAGGAGCAGAGTAAAGACGAGCAAACCCTAGA